>JABMCL010002073.1:1275000-1280000 GCA_018857735.1 Alviniconcha marisindica
TCGCTATACCTCGCATCGATACAACTGTCATCCTCTGAAAAAGTTATATTTCAGCTTGAATCTGACTAATGTCACATAGTTCTTAAAGAGAGACAAAGACACTAATGAATTGGTACAAATCAATTCCCGACTGAAAAACAAAAACAAAGCCAAAAAAAACTGATGGATCTCTGGTGGAGTTTGTGTACCTTGAATTTACTCTCATGCCACGTGACAGTTACCTAGGCGACTCAGGTCTTGGTTGCTGTGTTTGCGTGACGTTTTTCGAGCGCAGATTAACTCCCTTGTATGTTGATTTTCCACTGAGTTTGTAACATTCGTGGAATTTCGTGGCATTTGGCGGAAGTGTGAAAGTAATGAACAGTTAATTATAACCCCAAAAATGTCCTCCTCTCTCGGCCCAAACGGCGCGGATTTTTCGTTTTAAGTCAATTTTAATCGAGCCTAGTTGTAGTAGTAGCCTGCTTCAATGCCAGCCATGTTCTTGGACAAGTAAGTAAGTTGGTGTTTTACGCCCATACGGTTATATCAGGGCGGTACACATATTATATATTTAAGGTTTAATAATGTATATGTCTTAAAATGGGTCTATATACATTTTTAAAACCATGCTTAAAAGGTGGATAACACAAACATAACTAAAAATGATGTTTACGCCCATACGGTTATATCAGGGCGGTACACATATTATATATTTAAGTTTTAATAATGTATATGTCTTAAAATGGGTCTATATACATTTTTTAAACCATGCTTAAAAGGTGGATAACACAAACATAATTAAAATGATCTCAAATTTACATTTTTCCAAAAATATTAATTTCTTGCAAAAAGTTAAAAATCTTTTCAGGTGAATTATCCTGAAACAACCTGCGCAGTGATTTAGCTGTAAAGTGGCTCTCTCTTTTTTCAATAAAATCCGAACAAGTAAAATATGCTCTATGGTTAAACGTTTATCACATCCGATGCACACTGGCGGTTCCTCACCCTTCAATAAAAAGGAATGAGTAATAAAAGAATGGTCAATGTGCAATCGGGCCATCACAGTCTCTTCTTTTCCGTTTGTCCGAGGACAAATAATACATTCTTTTAATACATTCTTTTAATACTGGGAATATCTTATGAAAGTAAAGCTTAAAATAACGATCAGTGAAGAATGGGCGGAGTTTTTATTTTATCTAGAAGGACACTAGGTAAACATGACAGCTTGCATACAGACGATTTCCTCGATAAACCCCATAATACATCCCATTCAGTTGTTCTGAGTCGAGACGTGGAAAGCATCGAAAGCCTACGAGCAAGACGGATTATTTCCTGTGTCCTCCCCGACCCCGAACGTCAGACAAGCCTCGTTTTTCAGTTCAACGAAACCGAGAATTGATTACACTTTCGAACGCAACGTTCGTTTCTTCAGTGGTGAGGTGCGGCGCGGTGCGAGCTCCCACCAAATTCCTTTTGCGATTCTTTTGGCGCGTTTTGTGAACATTTGCCAGTACGATTCTCCCTCGTTCTTCATGGGAAGGAATCTAGTCGGCGCCAGCAGATAGGAGAGAGACTGATGATTTCCTGGGAGGTTTTGCGCGTCTGAGGGGAATTTGATCACCTCTCAATGTTGACCGTTGAGCCGGGGTCTTGTTGACGATGCTATTTCATACATGTCAAAATGATTTATGGTTTGGGATCCGCCACGCGCTACTTGGCTATTGGCGGCGTGGGTAGTTCATTCAGTTTTCTAATAGATTTTCGTTCCTTTTTTTCTTTTTCTTTTAATTATTATTATCGACGAGACTATTTTTTATCGGCAGGATCAGATTCCGTTTCCCTTTTTTTTTTTACTGATGCAACACCTATTTTATTTCAAGGTTGATAAGGTTTCAAGGTCATTTGGGATGACGTAGACTCTAGGCTAATATGACTATTAAAATCGCCATCGTCCACATGATCACGTTCATCAAATTTCCTCTAGTGAATAGACGTTTTGGTGTTTGGATGTGGGTTTTTTGTTTGTTTGTTTGTTTGTTTGTTTTTTAGTGTGTGTGTGTGTGTGTGTGTGTGTGTGTGTGTGTGTGTGTGTGTGTGTGTGTGTGTGTGTGTGTGTGTGTGTGTGTGTGCGCGCGCGCGCGCGCGCGTGCGCGTGCGTGTTCGTGCGTGTGCGCGTGCGCGTGTGCGCGTGCGCGTGTGTGCGTGCGTGCATGTGTGTGTGTGTCTTCAGTTTATAAATGCTTTCGTCTGGTTTCGTTTTACATTTGGATCAACTGAATGAAAACAACAGCACTGAAGTGCAAGAAAGGCCTCTCAGACGTGAAGGCTATGGTTGCAACGGATACTGAACCACTTCTTCCTGCCGTATCAAAGTGTAGTACTCAGTGTCATTAACTACGGACTACGCCTCACAACAATGGCGCAGACAAATCTGCTAAAGCTGGACAGAGTGCAGAACGAGGAATTGCGAGTCATACTGGGAACCACCAAGGACACAACCACTGAGACCATGAGGTTCATGCTAGACCTCCCACCAATGCAAACCAGACAGAAAGTGGAGCAGGTCAAAAACAAAATTCATTGCCTTCGAAAATCCCCACAACCCACTCCACGAAGCTGTGAAAGACACAAAGGGGTGCAGAGTGGAACTGGGCAAGTCTTCAAGCATGGCAAGTATGCCAGCTGACAGAGTTCAAGCAAAGCAAGGAATAGGAAAGGTACCCAAACCGATTCCGGCATCTCCATCTCCATGAGACACTCTTACCAGAAAATTTGGGAAAGCACCTGTTGAGGACGGCCAGCAGGCAAAACGAAGTCAGAGATCAAGCTTTTTATTCAAGAAAACAGCAAAACGCAAAATCTCCTAGTGTACATTGATGGCTCATGCAGTCACCAAAGACCAGTCAGGGTGGCACTTCACTGTCAAGCATGGTTCGACCACCATCCATGAAAACGATGCAGCCTACACGGTATCAACCTCCCGCTTCACAGTGGAGGTGGTGGCAGTCACCCATGCTCGATTGCCTCAAGGGATGACAGTCAGACCACATATGCCATCATCCTCACAGATTCAATGGTGTGAGCCGGTTTGGCCTAGCGGTAAGGCGTTAGGTTGGTAAGCGGAAGGACCTCGGTTCGATACCGCTTCGGCTTTCCTTTCTCTTCATAAAGGTTGTGGTTTGTGGACACTGTCTTGTGACTTGTCCATCACTTTCTACTGAAACATTAAAATGGCTCTCATCGCTGCCAGTCTTAATGCAGGAATCATTCGGGTGGTGACAGTGTAGCGATAGGTATATAATCTCCCTCTTCCCCCACCGCCATACCCCCTTCCCCCCGTTCTCCCCGTCCCTAATAAACCTTATGGTTTCTGTGGACGTTAAGCACCATGTTTACTTACTTAGATTCAATGAGCTTGCTACAAAAAGTCAAAAGTGGAATTGAAAGCCCAGACTCCAGACTTCGAAAACCCCTCTGCTCTGGACATGTCGGAGTGAAGGGCAATGACCAGGCAGATGGACTGGAGGGCAAAGCAACCCTCACAAGTGGCTTGTGTCTCGGAAGATCTGAAGTGTTGAGGAGCTTCAGACACTAGCCGCGGGCACAAAGCCAAGGACATCACACTATCGATCACCTGGAGGAGAGAGGCGTTGAAAGAGAAAGTGCTCGACGATGTTCGTTGAAAGGACGAGAGAGGGCCATCGTCAGTCGGACAAACACTGGAACTGTTTCAAAGGAACGTCGGGGAAACTTCTGAGAGACGGGGTGGAGCGCATATGGGCTTTTCCGAGCACATACATACAGCTTGAACTGAACTCAACAACTTAATGAAGATTCCGACAAAGAATATTCTTCGACTCGTGTTTTGGTCACAAAGGATGTCGTTTCATAACCATCGTTCTTTTCTTCAGGACTCGTGTTTTGGTCACAAAGGATGTCGTTTCATAACCATCATTCTTTTCTTCAGGACTCGTGTTTTGGTCACAAAGGATGTCGTTTCATAACCATCATTATTTTCTTCAAGACGTCCCCTTTGGCACCATGAATTTAAAAAAATAAAAAATAAAAAGACAGTCTCTTCTGCTAAATCATGATCCAGCGCTGTCTAAGGCTCCTTCTGTTAAGACTGGATCAGTGGCCGTTGTTGTTGTTTTATTGCCTCAGCTACTGCCAGGACTTTTGCCTGATTGCTACTTTTCAAGTTCGTTAATTCAACTTCATTAATTTTGTTCCAATTTTGTATTTATTTTTAACATAAACAGCGAGGCTTTTTACTCGAAACTGGATACATTTTCTTTTGTTCCGATACTGGGTACATTTTCTTTTGTTCCGATGCTGGGTACATTTTCTTTTGCTCCGATACTGGGTACATTTTCTTTTGTTCCGATACTGGGTACATTATCTTTTGCTCCGATACCGGGTACATTTTCTTTTGTTCCGATACTGGGTACATTGTCTTTTGTTCCGATGCTGGGTACATTTTCTTTTGCTCCGATACTGGGTACATTTTCTTTTGCTCCGAAACTGGGTACATTTTCTTTTGCTCCGATATAAACTTCACTGCTGATTGGTCATTAAATATCAAGTAACTCCTTCATGTTAAAAAAATCAAATACGCGGTGCTTTGTTTTTATTTTTCGTGCATTTACTTTTCAGTTTACGACTTGTTGAGTAATCACATTTCCCCGAAGGTGGGGCTTTAAATCATCAACAGGCGTCTGTGATCTGGGACTCCATCGGTTTGGGCGACTTCCGGGAAAGGCTTAATTTGAAGCTAAATTATCAGTTTCCTGTACCTGTCCTGGGGCGATCGGGGTACCCGCCTTTTCGACCATTGGAAAACCCAGCCAACCCTTCTGGCCGAATCTCCCCCGAATGCTCGGCGAGTTGAAAGTCAAGAGGATGTTGAACAGGAAATCGACATCGTTTTCCACCGCTGTGGCTTATGAAATTAGAGTTTTAATTGTCGTGAGCGTTCAGCCAAGTTTGCTCGTTACTCAGTTATTGAAAGAAAAAAG
>JABMCL010002073.1:1285000-1305000 GCA_018857735.1 Alviniconcha marisindica
ACGACTCAAGTGATTGTAGACGTAGGTCAAAAATCGTCAGCAGTTGTAATTATTTTGCAAGACTGTTGGCATACAGTTCTGCACATAAGCATCCGTTACATTATGATTAGCGAATGGTACATGTACAGTAATTGCCGGAACTAAAACACAGAACATCTAAAGACAGCTCTATGATTTTTATACAACACCGACATCACATTGAAGAGTTTATTTCTATACGTCCAGTTTCTTAAATAATGTTTATTTGTCTTGCCATTATGCATAAAACAAAAACTGCAATGATACTTCGCACATCTTGGATAAATAATGGACGTAGGTGACCACTGTTTCAGTTGTTGTGGACATTAATTATGACACAAATACTTTAAACGCTATTTTAGCACACGCAAAGTTACATCGACTAGCCGTCCACACACACACACACACACACACACACACACACACACACACACACACACACACACACACACACACACACACACACACACACACACACACACACACACACACACACGCGCGCAAACGTGGAGGCTTAAAGCGGCTATCTCACACTTCAGCTGTTAGCTTCACAATAAAAACACTTGGAAAGAATTCTCTATCACACGACACGATACATATTCACGACGAACACAAACGAGAGAAGAAAACGACGTGTTTGTCTTTGATGACCAGCTTCTCTTTCGTTGTCTGATTGCGTCTGAGAGGGGGAGGGGAGAGGGCGAATAATTTGTCCACACCCCACCCCCTCCCTCCACCCACCTTCCACCCACCTCCTTTCCTCCCTCAGCGGCCAGTAGTTCGGTTGGTTAGAACCGGTGCTTCCTGGCAAAACGATTTTTTCTCACTGTATGGAGAGAGGAAAATCTCACACAAATATGACGGCGGGTTTCCTGCTCGCATCCACGTCGTTCCTTCCTTGTCAAATCTACATAGAAATAATCAACAGTTGCACTGGTCATGTGTCAAATCTACTCATACTGAACAGTAAACGGAAAAAGAAAAAACAAAGTGAGAGAGAAGTCGGGAGAGAAAAATAAAATAAATAAAGGTGAGTCACATCACATTTAAGGAAACGTTTTAAAAACAAATCTACCCACATTGAACAGTAAAAACATGTAAAGACGAGTCACATCACATTTAAAGAAACATAACAAATCTACCCACACTGAACGGTAAAGGACAAAAACATATAAAGACGAGTCTACCCACACTGCACAGTAAAAGACGAGTCACATCCCATTTAAAGAAGCGTAACAAATCGCCCACACTGAACAGTAAAAGACAAAAACATATAAGGACGAGTCACATCACATTTAACAAATCTACCCACACTGAACAGTAAAGGACAAAAACATATAAAGACGAGTCACATCACATTTAAAGAAGAGGAACAAATCTACCCACACTGAACAGTAAAAGACAAAAACATATAAAGACGAATTACATCACATTAATTTTAAGGAAGCATAACAAATCTATCCACACTGAACAGTAAAGGACAAAAACATATAAAGACGAGTCACATCACCAACAAATCTACCCACACTGAACAGTAATTACAAACAAACAAAAACATATAAAGACAAGTCACATCACGTTTAAAAAAAGCATAACAAATCTACCACCACTAAACAGTAAATTACAAAAACATGTAAAGACGAATCACATCACGTTTAAAAAAAAAGCATAACAAATCTACCACCACTGAACAGTAAATTGCAAACACATGTAAAGACGAGTCACATCACACGTAAAAGAAGCTGACATGACACGGACGGTGGTGATTCTATCAAAAAGGACAACAAACTGATATGTCAACTTCCCCACTCTAAGGGGACATGATCCGAACACTGAACACCACGGGTGAAGAAAGAAGAAGAAAAAAGAAAAAAGCAGACGCAATACACCCTTACTTGTGTACAAGTTCAATCGGGAACAGAATGAGGCCTAGAGCTTTTGTGGAGTCGACTAACAAGGATCTGAAACAAGAATGACTGCTAGTGTTCTAAAACAAGATCTAAGAACATAAAAGGTTATAAAAATATGTATATATATAAAAATTATTAAAAAAAGCCTTGATAAACGGGATTACCCCTAAAATTCGCAAGTCGTGTTTTGTCCTAATAAATGGCGTTCTTTTTAACCTTTTATGTGTCGGGATCAACTAACAAGGGAGTTAATTTAGAGCGCTCGAAAGACGTCACACGGACACAACAAGAAAGACCCGAGTCTCTCTCACCTGGCTTGCAGATAAACACAAGGCACACAAGCTCCCCCAAAGACACGTAAGTAAATAACTTGGTGTTTTACGCCCAGTCAACCATTAAGGTTATATCAAGGCGATCCCCAAAGACACATCCTGGGTTAAAGACACACAGACGATTAAGTAACCATGACGAATACCGCACAGGGTCACCTCAGAACGACTGAACTCTTGTCATAAGCAAACGAATCATTTCTAAACTCTTCTCATACTATTTTTCAAATGTCATAAGCAAACGCATCATTTCAAAACACTCCTCATACTATTTCTCAAGTGTCATAAGCAAACGCATCATTTCAAAACTCATCTCATACTATTTATCAAGTGTCATAAGCAAACACATCATTTCAAAACTCATCTCATACTATTTATCAAGAGTCATAAGCAAACGCATCATTTCAAAACTCTTCTCATACTATTTCTCAAGTGTCATAAGCAAACGCATCATTTCAAAACTCTTCTCATACTATTTCTCAAGTCAGATTCACAGAATCTATCGCTAAAGAGGTATAAAACTAAACGTTCACACAAACCTCAAACAGAAATGTTCGAATAATTAGACCCTTCAATATTACCCTTGTTTAAAAAAAAAAAAAAAAAAAGCGTAATCATAAGGCTAGGACATGCTGGTATCATCGACCATTCCGCCTAATTTGTCCGTACCAGGTTAAAGAGAAGAAGAAGAAAATAAAAGAGGGTGTACCTTTGGTAGAGTTAATCAACCTTGCATTTACTCGCACGCCAGGTGAGTTATCGGGAGCGACTCGGGTCTATGTTGTTGTGTTCGTGTGACCTCTTTGCGGATAATATCCAAGCGGTAACAGTACATATCCTGTTTTTAACCCTCTCCCTGCCAAGAAAAACAAAAAACAAAAACAAAACAAAAACGGCACTGCCGATGAAAACAAAACAAAAAAACTGACGCTATTTGGACGAATGGCAGCCTGAACCCTCTATCTATGCTTTACATTGGCAGCCTGAACCCTCTATTTATACTTTACATTGGCAGTCTGAACCCTCTATCTATGCTTTACATTGGCAGCCTGGAGCCTCTATTTATACTTTACATTGGCAGCCTGAACCCTCTATCTATGTTTTACATTGGCAGCTTGAACCCTCTATGTTTTACATTGGCTACCTGAATCCTCTATTTATAATTTACACTGGCAGCCTGAACCCTCTATCTATACTTTACACTGCCAGCCTGAACCATCTAACTATACTTTATATTGGCAGCCTGAACCCTCTATCTATACTCTACACTGGCAGCATGGACCCTCTTTTTTGTCTATACTTTACATTGCCAGCTTGAACCCTCTATAATTTACACTGCCAGCCTGAACCCTCTATCTATAATTTACACTGCCAGCCTGAACCCTCTATCTATAATTTACACTGCCAGCTTGAACCCTCTATCAGTAATTTACACTGGCAGCCTGAACCCTCTGTCCATACTTTACACTGTCTACTTTACACTGGCAGACTGGAAACTGTCCTGCTTTACACTGGCAGACTGGAAACCGTCCTGCTTTACACTGGCAGACTGGAAACCGTCCTGCTTTACACTGGCAGACTGGAAACCGTCCTGTTTTACACTCGCAGACTGGAAACCGTCCTGCTTTACACTGGCGGCCCGGAACCCTTAGCTACTTACTACACTTGCACAGTGACCCTTTGCCCACTTCACTACAGGCGTCAACCGCCCGCCAACACCTTTCTCTACAGTCGCTCCAAACACGGACACGGCACGTGCTGCCGAACGGAAAGCAAGTGTTGCGCACTCTGCAAAAGTGGGTTCGGTATGGGCGGTACTAAGGCGCACGCTGACAAAAGACAAAAAGAGGATTGTACCATGCAACAGTATAAACTATCTTGTGTGCTTCAGTAATAAGCTGTCAACAGCCAAAAGAAAAGGAAAAAAGAAAAAGAAAAAAACCCGGCTGATTCAGTAAAAGCTAAAATAGATCAGTAAAAGCTCAAATATATAAACTCGCATAATAGTAAAACACCAAAACTTTAAAGAATTCACATATAGATATGGCAACATGCTGCACATGTCATCGGAAAATCCCTATCTCCTAGCAGCTTTAAGAAAAAAATTTAAAGCCATACAAGAAGCCTTCCGGAGGGGAGGGGGGGGGGGGCTGAAAAAATTCTGAAAAAGTGGGAAGCTGACCGAAAAATGGGCCTATGGCAGAAAAGGAAGACAGAAAGGGGGAAAAGGACTACAGACAGAACAACAAAAGGGCGGTAAAAAAGAGAGAGAAAAAGTGGAATCTAATGACAGCCCTGAGATTCCAAACAGGGGGCAGACATTAGAGACCCCGGTCTCCCTTAAGGGCCTGTGTATAATTAACAGCACTGAAAATATAGCTTCAGAGACTTGAAATAATTATAGGTTGATACGTTTATTCTTAATGTCGTGTATAAAAACAGCAATGAAAATGTAGCATCCTCAAGGTCTTGAAATATAGCTTGATATTTTCCTCCTTCATATTGAGTATGCAAACAGCATTAAAAATGTAGCTTGATTATAATCATTTTCAGGTTCGTGAAATATAATTATAGCTTGATATTTTCCTTTTTAATGCCGTGTACCAAATCACCGTTACTAAGGAAAACATCCAGCTATATTTTACGACCCTGAAGATATCAAGCTGTATTCTACGACCTTGAAAACTGACACAAAATTTAATATAAACGTTTACCGAAGTTCACAAAAATAAGGGAATGTCACCAATGCGTAAACCCTAGAAACAATAATTTTTAAAAAATGGAAAAAAGTCTGAACAATAAATCCAAATAAGATTTTGTACATCAAAAAGGTAATAAAAAAAATATCCACACGTCATCTGCTAACACAGATTGCAATTAAATAACAACTAGAATAACGGACTCTCGCAGAGATACCCTACGTGGTCACATTAAGTTACTTCAACACTGTCTTGCGTACAAACCGTCGCACTGAGCGCAGATTAAAGTTAGTTCACACTCTGCCATTTCTGTGGCATTTCCCCTGACACAGGTGTCTCTTTCTGAGTTCAAACGCCTTTGGGACAACCTACTACACAAAGGACAAACAACACCAACAGCGTTGATCCATCACAATCCATCAACTGCAGGGCTAAACAAACTCCTGAATGAAACATGACGGAGGCAATAAATGAGCCACATACACAACACTAACAACGAAAATTCGCCCCCGAACTGGTTAACGACTTGGTTAACGATGCATTACTGCTAGACCGGGTTTTGCAAACAAACAATTGGCGAGATAAAAATAAGTATAAAAGTTGAAGAAAACCACACGGAGAAACCACAATGAAAGCATACATCGTGCTGAAAGGAAAGTGGTGGGGAGGCAAGGGGGGCAGCAGGAGGGATGAAGTGAGAGGCAGACAAACATATACAGAACAAATCAAAAACAAATGCCAACAAAAGACAACTAATTGGAAAGAGATACAATTTCACAGCTAAAGAATAGAATAATTATAATTACGAGAAGAAGAAAAGAAAAAGAAAAGAAAAAAGTACGTCAGCTGGCGCACATGAACAACAACCAAAAAGAAAAAAGAAAAAAACAAATCAGACGTACAGCTATCACTTCTTTTCTTCTTCTCTTTCTTTACGAAGAAGAAAAAGTCAACATAAAAGCACAAACATGTACAACGCACAGGTCTACATAACGATCACGTCACCGACTCCAACAAGCCACGGTCTCACGTGGTCATGAATGAGCCAGCCACGGTCTCACGTGGTCATGAATGAGCCAGCCACGTGACGCTACACAGTATGCAAATCGTTCTCCATGTATGCAAACTTGGGCGTGGCGAAGGGCGAGAACCAGTGCCATGAGAAGGGGTGTCCGAACACGGCCTTGACGCTCAGCCAGCGGGACTTCTTCTCCCATCGAGCATGCTCCCGCTTCAACTGCTCGATGCCCTGCAAAGCCAGGTCGCTGGGTTAGTTAGTTACGTAGTTAGTTTTTAAAAACATTTAACAAATTTGACACAGAACGAGGTCCAGTGCGTTTTACGTATTTTGAGCGCTAATTAACTCCCTTGTGTGTTAATTCTAAAAAAAATTATTGTTTTTGTCTGTGTGTGTGTGTTTTTAAAATCTAAAACAAGAATGACTGTTAACGTTCTAAAACAAGATCCAAACACATAAATGGTTCAAAAGAACGCTATTTATTAGGACAAAACACAACGTGCGAATTTTCAGGATATTCCCCCTTTATCACGCTACAAAAAGACACTTAAACAACAATTAAACGGTGAAAAACGATGAAAGACCTGTTGTTTAAAGTAAAAGTCCAAGGTTTTTAAGTATGCAAAATGACCATCGAAATGATTGACAAATGAGTCACTAGTTTCAGATTTAATGAAATTAATAATATTTTATTTTTGTTTAATTGGGATTTTAATCGATTTTTATTTCTGTAGACTTTCCCGGAAGTGACGTCAGTCTGGGGAGTCAGTGCGGTTGCCATCTTAGATTCTTCAGTAAACTGTGTATGCGTGTGGTCGACAAAAAAGTTAACTATGCCGGCCTACTGTGTTGCTGCGAACTGTAACAATTCGCAGACGACCCCAAGTATAACAATGCACGAGTTCCCACGCAATCGACCCGCAGTGAGGCGAAAGTGGATTAAATTTATACAATTCAAACGAGCTGACTTTCTTGCTGCGCCGCATCACGCCCATTTGGGTAGCGAGCACTTCAGTGAGTGAGATTTCGCAAACTCCATGGAATACCGCATGGGGTTTGCTGACACGATGTTCCGGTACTCTTTCAAAATCCTGCCCGACAGGCTCAAACTAATACGGCTGTATCCTTGTGGGTCTCTCGGGCAAAGTATCAGTTTCGTCTTCGGAGCTCGAGTTGGCCATTATGCAGCGACTCCCAGAGTGACTAGTAGGCATATGTCACGTGATTGGGCGTCATGGCGACGCTTTCGGTACGACAGAACATGCCTTTTTTTTCGTGCATTTATAACCCTCAGATCACAGTTTCACCTACATCATTGTTCTCAGCGAGCTTTAACGGAAATCGTGTCAAAATCACCCCTAACTTTGGACTTGTCCTTTAAGTGTGTTTTGTAGCTTGATAAAGGGGATTACCTCGACAATTCGCATGTTGTGTTTTGTCCTAATAAACAGTGTTCTTTTGAGAGAAAAAAATTGTGTTTGAATCTTTGTCAGTTCTTGGATTTTAACGTCTCGTAAACCGCACAGAATCACCTCAGGGCGAAGCACACGTTCACAATTTGTCTACACCAGTTAAAAACTGCTTTACGTCCACAGAGACTTGTGAGCCGGTTTGGCCAAGCGGTAAGGCGTTAGGCTGGTAAGCGGAAGGACCTCGGTTCGATACCGCTTCGGCTTTCCTTTCTCTTCAAAAAGGTTGTGGTTTGTGGACACTGTCTTGTGACTTTGTCCATCACTTCCTACTGAAACACTAAAATGGCTCTCATCGCTGCCCATCTTAATGCAGAAGTCATTCTGGTGGTGATAGGTATATACTCTCCCTCTCCCCCACCTCCATACCCCCTTCCCCCCATTCTCCCCGTCCCTAATAAGCCTTATGGTTTCTGTGGACGTTAAGCACCATGTTTACTTACTTACGTCCACAGAGACCAAAAGGACTACCACAGAGACCATAAATTAGGGACGGGGAGCCCAGGACGTCCACCTCGACTTTCACACAACTCCTGAGCTCTGCGGTCACTAAATCACGGGTCAGGTTTTTAATCTGAAACAGAACGCGGCCTACAGCGCTTGGGCAGAATCATGGACTACCTATACGTGTATATTTTATGTAGGTCCATGGGTAGAATCAGCAAGCGAAGGGAGTTAACTAGCGCTCGAAAGATGTCGCATGAATGAAATCGACAAAGACCGGAGCCGCCTGCGGTAATCTCACCTGGCATGCGAGTAAGTAAATGCAAGGTGCATAAGCTCCACCAAAAGGTAGGTGCATGTCCATTAACCAGATCTTGGATTCCAACATCCTGTTGACAACACGGGGTCGCCCCGGGACAAAAAACACACAACCCATTGGGTTTAAACATTACTTGTATCAACTAAAGTATATCAACAGCACACCACATGCACTTCTGCATCTTTGGAGGGTATTATACCTTTGGTGGAGTTTATGTACCCTGGATTCAGTCGCACGCCCCGGAAAAAAGACCGGAGTCGCCTACGGTAACTATCACCTGGCATGCGAGTAAATACATGAATACTAGGTGCATAAGCTCCACCGAAGGTAAGTACGTGTCAGTTAGCCAGCGCCTGGATTCTAACGTCCTGTTAACAACACAGGGTCGCCCCGAGACGAACCACGCACGTACACGCACTAGGTTTAAACATTATATCCACGAAAGTATACCAACAGCACACCACCTGCACAGTTCTTCTACATCTTTGGAGGGTGTACCTTTGGTGGAGTTCCCGTACCTTGGATTTACTCGCACGCCATGCGAGAGACAGTTACCGTCTAGGCCATTCGGGTCTTGTGTTCTTGTAACGTCTTTCGAGCGCAAGTAATAAAGTTTCTTTCTTTGCTGATTCCTCTGCACCAGTTCAAATCACAAGTCACCGCAGCACAGGCGTCACAGCGCTGGACAGAACGCAGTCAAGAGCGACAAGCAAGCAAGTCAAACGATTTTAATGTTTGCATTTCACTTAGCTACAGCTGACAGAAGTATCGGATCTTCGACGCAGATATCCCCCAAACAATCCGCACTATACGGATTCAATTTAGGCGACAACATTTCAAGAGCGACAGGTCCATGTCTGCTGCATTGCGATGATGCACGATCTCGCGTGTTTTGGGGCCTCTTTACATTCCGCGGGCACTGCGACGCGGGTGCCTTCACCGATCGCCTGTGACGACGAGCATGGTGACCTGTTTTATCCCGCTGGCCAACAGCTAGGGGTGTTCAAATGTAGGGAGAGGTTTTGGAGAGATAAAATGCAGTTGAGTGGGCCAGGAAGGCAGAAGTTAGAACAAGGGAGAAATTCCTGGTAGCGGGCGAAGCATGCGCGGCTATATTCAGACTTAACTCTAGGCATTAAAGGAAGAACTTCACAGCTCTGGGTTATCAACAGAGCAGACTTCGATTTCTGCGTCCGCAGTACCCCACTGCGCGGCAAAGAGACCAAGGGCTAGGTACACACAAACAACGCTGGACACAGGCCAGGGACTGGATGAAAAGAAGCAGTGTCTCAGTGAAGGCAAATTGTGGCACTAGGGACAACCAAGTACTGAATAAAACAATGCCTAAATTTAAAGCTGCTCCGTGAACTTGACACAGATCAAGGACTAAGTAAAAAACAGTGTCTCAATTTAAGGCTGATCGACAAGTTGAACATGAGTAAAAACAGTGTCTCAATTAAGGCTGCTCGACGAATTGGACATAGACTAAGGACTGAGTTGGACACAGGCCAAGCATTGAGTAAAATCAGTATCTAAATTTAAGTCAGCGCTGGAAAATAATATACTCCGGATTGGTTTTTTGTTGTTGTTGTTGTTGTTGTTTGTTTGTTTGTTTTTGTAGGTTTTTGTTTGGAGGGGGGGTTGGGGGGGGGGTGCTTTGGTAAGGGCTGGGGAGGGTTAGAATGGGAGTGGGTATCTCAGTTTGAGGATGACCAAGGCATGTACAACAGGCTTAGCTGACAAAAGTCGATACGGTTCACATGTTCCTCCAAACAAGGACGTGTGACGACTGCGCGGACTCGCAAACGAGTCCAGCGTGCCCACTCTAACTGCACTGCGAGTGTACACAAATAACACACTGCAACATCAACAAAGACGACGTCTCATGACAGACGTAGACCCCAAAATGGCCAACAACAGTGTTTCAAAACAGTCCCCCAACGCGGATCTCTCGAGGAAGACCAGGAAACGGTGAAAAACGAGGTCGTCATTTAAGACAGGCCAAGAAATTACTATATATATATAGGCATTTCTATAGATAGATGAACAATGACGTAAAAACTTAAAAAATCATTTAAAAGTAAACGAGAACAAATTCTATTAGAACAATAATAAAAACCGAGAACAAGATCTATTAGAACAATAATAAAAACAATGTCCAAAGACAGGACCAACATTTTTTATTTTTTTTTTAATTGCTGAATAATGCACTCAAGCCCTTGCACGCACGCCGACACGCGTATCCACACAACAACAAACACACACACACACACACACACACACACACACACACACACACACACACACACACACACACACACACACACACACACACACACACACACACACACACACACACACACACACACACACACACACACACACACACACACACACACACACACACACACACACACGGTGCCGTAGTACTCGCACTCTGGCGCTCTCCACACACAGAAGGGACGTTGCAGCATCAAACGACAGAACGACATCAAAGCTACAAATGCATTCGTCCTAGTGCTCTTTGCCCTCCCACCCCCACCCCTGCCCCCTACCCCCTCCTCCCCACACCCCTGTCCTCTCCCCTAACTTCCCAACCAATTTTTCCCCCTCCGACAAAGTTTTGCCTTAAGCACTGTTGACGTGCAATTTGAAATCACGGTGTAATGTCCTCGGCAAATTTCTGCCCAATTTAATTTGACGTCAAAAAAGCCCGCATGCTGCAGGGATTGCCATCTTTGTTACCGCTGGAAAATAACGAAATTACGGCCGCCAAAAACTTAAAACGACCGTTTTTGTTGTTGTTGGGGATGGAGGGAGTGGGTGGGTGGGGTGGAGGAGGGATTTAAACGAGATTCAGAAAGCTTGAGAGAGAGAAAAAAATAAAAAATAAAAAACACCTTCAGAAATAGCACTGATTCGGCGACGCAAGGCAATGCTGTTTCGTCTGTGCCGACTCTGGGACACACGTCAGCGTAGAGAAGAAGAGCAGACAATGACTCGCGATTTCTAGGCAGAGGTCAGTAGTGAAATCAAATCAGTTCTGTTCTACCATGAATTCCGGTCGTGGAGGTCGGGGGGGGGGGGGGGGGGGGACAAACTGTCCCCCAAATGACGACAGCAAACCTGTCAGAAGCACACGCTATACTTGCTCTGCTTGCTGTAATGACAGAGTCCCATTTGGGGTTGAAACTCGAAGAACCGTACATGAAATTGCCCCAGCTGCGTGACAAAGTGTTTCCGATGAAGGGACTGTCGAAGCAGCTTACATACGGGTGTGTAATCGGAGCAGAAGACAACGAAGAAGTAAATGGTCAAACGCATCTTTAATAATAGTAATAATAATAATAATAAAAATAAAGGAGATTTGTACAGCGCAGCATCTACCATCACACGTGGCGCTAACGCAACCCGTAGTTATGTAAAGGACTTCTGCTGCAGAAAACTTGATTTTTACAGAAATGGACACACGTTCACTTTCTTCCAAGGGGAAAATGATAGATATAGGGCAAATGATAGATAAATACACAATCGATTTTAAGCGCCTAGTCAACCATGACGATTATATCAAGGCAAAGTAAACAAGTAACTTTTTTCTTTCTTTTTACGCCTAGTCAAATCAGGGCGAAAGGGGTATAGCCAAAAATAACGACTGAAAGTCCATCTGAGTCTGAAACAAGTAGCTATAGCTCTTCAAAAACACCAACAACAACAAAAAGCCAGCCCTTGCTCCAGGAGCGAATAACGAGACGGAATATATACGGGACCGTCCCTTTCTATTGGAAACTGTCCACGAGTTGCAACAACACCTGTGCTTTGTGTGAACCTGCCACTGCAAGGGCATCAATCACACCATCGACCGCGTGGAGGCGGATCGAGTCGGGCCCAGAAAGATGCAGCGCTCGACGAGCTTCTTTGAATGGAGAGAAGAAAGAAAGAAAAAGGGGGGGGGGGGGGGGCATCGCACGTCAGACCTCTTCCGGAACTAAAACAGAACGAGGCCAAGAAAGCTTGTGCAGAATCAGCAAACAAAGCTTAAGCGAGGGTGTACCTTCGGGTGGAGTTTATGTACCCTGTTCTTACTCGCATGTCAGGTAAGAGTTACCGTAGGCGATTCGGGTCTTTTGCTGTTGTGTTCATGCGCCGTTTTTGGAGTGCTAATTAACTCCCTACGTTTGTTGATTCAACTGTTTCAAAGGCAACACTGGGGGAAATCCTGAGACGGGGCGCAGCGCATACGGGCGTTCCCGAGTGCGTTAGATCCCATCTTGGATTGAACTGTCACCGTGGATAAGATTAAGAGCAGAGGGCGGAGTAGTTTCCGGTACAAGGATTAACCTAAGCACCTACGGTTAATGGTCAAATACAGACAGAATAAATGCGGCGGCGGCGGGTGGGGCTGGGGGGGAGGTGGGGGGGGGGGGGGTTGGGGGGGGGGTATGTACCCCTTAAAAAAAAGAGTGCAGTTTTCCCTTTTTCGAAATCTGATTCGCTCATAAGCAGATATATTCTTGTCTCGTTCGTGCCGACTTCAAAACAGGCAAAATCGGATTGGGTCTGGGCAGATATACGAATTCAGTCAAATGAATCCCCGTGTTGGAAGCGGCCTTCCGACTGACCTCAAGCTTGTCGCCCTAAAATGTCCAATTTCAATACTTATATATATATATATTTTTTTTTTTTTAAATATATCCTGAACACTAATGTACAAGAGCTTCTGAATGCAGTTAAAAAAAATCGTTTCGCTTGATGTTGTCATTCGCAGCCCACGGTTTATATTCCGCGGGTGCTCAACACGTAACCTACATCCATCGCTTCAATCAATATTTTATTTCTGTCCACATCGAGGTGATATTAGACAAAAACAAAAAACTGAAACATGTAATTATTATTTATACTAATTTTCCCACAGGACTATGAACAATCGATCTGACAATATTAGTGATAACATCAGTATTATACAAAATATCTCTTACATTGTTGTAACCATTTAAGTCATATCCATTTTTCTGAAATAACTCTGTAGTAAAAGGACATTCAAGCAGTATGTGTTCAACAGATAAGATATTTTTACAAACGCTTGTGGCGACGTTCGTTCGTTCGTTCAGTGTTGCTCTACGTCCACAGAGATCGTGAGGACTGTTAAGCCCGTTCTTAACTGGGCGAATGTTTGTTTCGCCGAACATACTTCGGACAGTTCGACGAACTATGATTCGTTTCTTAACTGAACTTTTAGCTCGCCGAACATGGTTCGGACAGTCCAAACTTTACTTCGTTCTCAACTGGCTTGTAATGAGATGCAAGCTTCGGCCCGAACATGCGGCAGACGTGCAGCAGACAGCATGATCGAAAATGTAGGCTAAAGTCAAGTCACGTCAAGTCAATATACTTTAATCATCCCTCACAGGGTAATTCAACTAACTACTATCTCATTCTGGGTCTCCGAGACGAGGCTGCGCCTCCCACAGGTCAATAAATAAACAAATTCCCTCCGAAGCGAGTGAAGAACCTAACGACACCGTCATCCATTTTTATTTTTTTTTTTCTTCATCCACAGGAGAGCTCTGCTCTCAGCTAATCAGAGGCAATGATCGTCGAATAGGGGAATGTTCCCAGAACATGTTGAGCGAAGCTTTTTGGACCCCGAAAATAGCTTCGACGAATACTTCCAACTAGGTTCGCGAAGAAAAGTTCGCCCGATTAAGAAGCAAATAGGTTCGCCGAATACTTCCAACTAGGTTCGCGAAGAAACATTCGCCCAATTAAGAACGGGCTTTAGGGAGGAGGTGCCCGGGACGGCCTCCTCCACTTTCACACAGTTCCTGAGCTCTGCTGAGGCTGCTCAATGTCGCTATGGACTATTAGGGATGGGGCGAACACGACGGCCACCTCCACATTCACACAGCTCCTGAGCTCTGCTGAGGCTGCTCGATGTCGCTATGGACTATTAGGGATGGGGCGAACACGACGGCCACCTCCACATTCACACAGTTCCTGAGCTCTGCTGAGGCTGCTCAATGTCGCTCTACGTCCACAGAGACCGAAAGGACTGTTAGGGATGGGGCGCCCACGACGACCACCTCGACATTCACACGGCTCCTGAGCTCCGAAGTGACGACGAGCAGGGCGGCCTGTTTTATTCCGCTGGCACTCGACACGGAAATGGAGACATAATAAGGTCTCTTGTGCCGAGAACCCAAAGCTCTGACAAAACAAACAACAAAAATGTCTTTTCAGCTTGCGGCAGGTCTGAATACAGCTCTGCGTGCTTCACCTGCTGGCAGGAACTCTACCCCTTCAACTTCCGTCTTTCCGCCCTCATTCCACTTCCTTTCCCCTCCAAAACCCTCCTCTTCACACAAAAAGAGACGGGCGTCGTGAGCCGTAAAAGAAGTGGACTCGAGATGTTGATAAAGCTGATTTGTCCTGCTTGACGTTGATTTGCCGCGATCTCGCGGTTGACTGGGCATCATATATCAAGCAATGATCATAACTACAACGTGTCTACTTGCAGGTGCTTGCACGTGTAATGCCTGCTTTCACCGAGCCTGGGGGACTGCTCTTTCTTGCAGTGAGGTCCAACCTCCGACAGTAAATTCGTGTCGACCGAAACCGCCCACTGTTATCCACGTCCGCTGGCCGCCAAGAGACAAAATTCAGGCTTCATTGTAAATCTCAAAAAAACAGCGGCGCTTCCTCGTCCGTTGCTGGTTCTCAGCCAGGCCCCTCCCAAAGAGACGCATTACTGTTGTGAACTCTCGGCGGGTCTTTTTATTTTACTTTATTTTTGACTAGCAAAGCCGGTCCAAAACCTTTCCACATCCACAATACCAGTGGCAGCCACAGAGGCTTGCTTCCGCTCATTTGCTTCTGATTTAAAAAGTATTACGAAGCTCAAGTCAAAAATTACGTCGCAAAATTCCGGGAAAGCACGTTACCATGGTCACAGGAATCAGTGTAAGATAAGAGCTTGGTTCGGAGAAGAGGTTACCGAAGAACAGTATTATACAGATATCCTAGAACTCATAAACAGATCATTGGTTTTTAACGCCCAGTCAACCATGACGGTTATATCAGGGTGAATATACCCGAATTGAGCATGTGAAACTGTTACATTAGTTTGTAGACTACGTACACGAGCAGTGTAATACCCGCCTATTTGAAACAGAATTTGACTTAAGGAGAAAGAGAGAAAAAAAGAGGGAGGAGGTGGAGACAGAAGAAAAAGAGAAGGGAAAGAAACGATTTTTTATTTTTTTTATTTTTTTACTTTAATGAAGAAATGCGCAATGTATCAATGAGAGAGCGACAGAAAGGGCGAAAGAGCCAATAATAAGGTCCTACAGTTGACTTCTGTGACCAAACGATAAAAAAAGAAATCAAAACAAAGGTCCTAAATTCGACTGTTGTGACCAAAACACAAAACAATAACAAAACACACTCAGAGACAGAGACAGAGAGAGACAGGGAGTTGAGGGGTAGGGAGAGTGCCCCAAAAAAGAAAGAAATATTACTTCAAATTCTGTAAAAAATGCAACGCTTACGTATATTTGTAAAGTACATTGGATACTCCCTTCCAAATCTATCACCACCATCAAAAAGAATACACACACACACACACACACACACACACACACACACACACACACACACACGTCGTGGACAATTTTTCCTAGGGACACACACACACACACACACACACCACACACACACGCACGCACGCACGCACGCACGCGCACGCACGCACGCACGCACGTCGTGGACAATTTTTTCCTAGGGACATAATAGGTTATACCTCTCTAGGAGAATGTGCAAATCCAGTCTTTTGGGCGAGCGCCATAATACAGGCAGATTTACACAGGCAATTAAGGCAGCATGGAACGAATCGCTAGGTGTGACGTCAAAACGCTGGTGTTTTTTCTTTCTTTCTTGTTGTTTTGTTGGGTTATTGTTGTTGTTTGTGGTTGTTTTGGGTTGTTGTTTTTTTTTTAACCTTATTTTTGTTTTGTTGCTGTGTGTGTGTGTGTGTGTGTGTGTGTGTGTGTGTGTGTGTGTGTGTGTGTGTGTGTGTGTGTGTGTGTGTGTGTGTGTGTGTGTGTGTGTGTGTGTGTGTCTCTGTGTGTGTGTGTCTGTGTGTGTGTACAAATATATAGACAATTATACGTTTCCTCTGACAAGTTGATCAGGAGCAACAATTACCGAAGTTATTTACTCGTGGTTTCAGCTCGGCTCAGATAAAACCTACGTAATGAGCTTCTTCTTCTGCTTCTTCTATTTGCATCTCATATCCCAAGCTCGCCTCAGTGACGTGTTTTAAAGGAACTATAGCTTTCTCCACAAGCAAACCACACGAAAGTTTAATAAGAACTCTTATTCGAATAGGACTACACAAGCACGTGCAAATTTCCAGGTTAGATCCCGCCAAGTGTCACAGCTGGCCTAACGACCTCACGGCTACCCTCGGCCTCTCTGGCCTTGCTCTGCTGGCAGTGTTACATGAGCTCGCAACTTTCGTGTCCGAGGTCCGAGAAGCGGTTCATGCAACACTGAAGAACCACGACTCTTGTTGCTGCTGTGTACTGCCAGTCCCAGAAACCGTTACGAACGAAATTAAGTTTGAAAACTGAACAGAAAATCACGGGGGGGGGGGGTGTGGGGGTGGGGCAGGTGGGACAAGGGGGCTTGTAAAACAAATTCCTTGACAGCAAGTGTTTCTCTCGAGCTCTTGTACCTGTTGGGCAAAGACAATCAAAGCGGCGGGAAAGTTCAGCTACGTTGTGCGTGGGACCAGAGCCACTGCGCACAGCTTGCAGTGCAAGTCTCTGGTCGGACAGAACGGCCAGGCGCAGTACTGAGGCGGGTTCGAGTCCCCGGTGTGGCTAGGGATTTTTCCACCAGGGTCAACTTTCGGCGCAGACTCTCTGACGGTGCTCGTAAAGGCCCCAGTGTGCAAATCGCATGCATCAACGTCTACGCCCACGTCAAAAAAAGAGAAAGAAAGAAAAAGAAAAGAAAAAAAGTTACGAATTTCCTGCAAGTGAAATATTTTATCCACAAACACACCAAAAACATTAAGAAGAAAAAGAAGAAGAAGGAGATCTTAGGACGGCTATTTCCTTTAACTAGGTCATCGCATCTCGCGTCCAATGCCAAACCATTCTTCCGCATTTATCTTGATATTTATCTGCACGTGTGACTTTGTCGAGAAAACAAGTTCACGTGCTGGTGGTAAGAAATATGTCAAGGAAACTATAGGTGAAGGCTCACCACCCCACCCCTCATTCCCCCTACCCCCTCCCACCCGATCAATCCCCAAAGCCCCACCTAAGCCGAACTGAAACCAGCGGCATTTACACAGGACGCGGGGGACGGGGACAAGCAGGTTGATCGTCGGGGACTATTTCTCTCGATGTCACGTCGAAGAAAATGACACCTTTTCTTTACATAATTTTTTTTTTTTTAATATTTAAATTGTTTTCATCTCCCCAATAACTTGAAACAACCTCTCTCTCTCTCTCTCTCTCTCTCTCTCTCTCTCTCTCTCTCTCTCTCTCTTATAATTTGTTTTATTATACTCCCCCTCCCCCTCTCTCTCTCTCTCTCTCCTATGTTATATTATACCCCTCCACCCTAGCCCCGCTTTCTTTTTCATTCTTTGTTTCATTTTTCTTTTGTGTGTGTGTGTGTGTGTGTGTGTTTTGTGTGTCTTGTGTGTGTGTGTGTGGGTGGGGTGGGGGGGGGGGGGGGGGGTTGTGTGCTGTTGTTTTTTGTTGTTTTTTCTTTGTGTTGTTTGTTGGTTTGGTTTTCGTTTGAGTTTTTTGTTGTTAGTTTTTTGGCTGTTTTGGTTGTTTTTGTTTGATTTTTGTTGTTGTTGGTTGGTTGTTGTCGTTGTTATTGTTGTTGTTTTTGGGGGGTGTTTGTTTTGTTGGGTAGTTGTTGTTGTTGTTGTTTGTTTGTTTGTGTTTGGTTTGTTGTTGTTTTGTCGGGGAGAGGTATCCTTCAAATACTGAAGAAGAAGAAGAAAATATAAATTTTGACCCGCTAGTTAGTTCGATTTTAGCGTCCCGCAAACAGGCTCACTCAGAACGAGGGTTTTACGAACAAGAAATGCAACTGAACCACATCAAGTCAATGACTTGGACTTAAAAAACATACCATCCGACACGCCAAGCAAGCCAACTGCAAGGATCGTTCATGGAGTGGAACCAACCCGCTATAAAACCCACGTGTCGGAGATGGAAGGGAGAGGGGGTCGTTTACATGAATACATGAGCTGAAATGTTTGACAACCCCTAGCTACATCCCCACCCCAACACCGCCACACACACACACACACACACACACCACACACACACACACACACACACACACAACAAAAAAGAGGGAAAAAAGGGCTTAAAACTGGGATGGTTTTGGAACTGGATAAAACCCGAGGGTTAACCGCTTCGTCGGGAGTTCCACTTACGCGAGGAATGATTCGTCTCCCATAATCCTCGCATGCAGGATGCAGGGAAAAGGCCCCCACCAACTCCCTCCCCGACCTCCCAACTCCCGCACAGCTTCAGCACAGTGGGCAGGGAGCGACCACAGGACGTACAGCTAAAGCCCATCTTTGGCTGCAACGGAATAAAGCCAGTGGGGAAAGCATCGGGCCTTTCACATTACCGGCAAGCACGTAACGGGAGTGCGCCAGATTAACCCCTGCACTGTCCCAGCCTGTAAAATGGTCTGCCTTAAAAGTTCGCACATACACTTCTGCAAACAGTGTATTTGACGGCCCTGTCACAAATCGACTTTCAGTTCTGTGCATTTTGATCGAAATCCTTCCACGTGATCATGCGCAGGGGGGAAAAGGCCTCAACGATTTAAAAATTGGCGCTTCTGTTGGTCGTTTTCAGAGTGACGGCGCGGCAAGTACGGCAGTGAAAGGGTTAAAAACCACAGCTCTTTGAAAGCGTTTCCTTTCATTTCAATTCCTATACATATCATCCTATGCGGATCGAGGTTAGAAAAAAACAAAACAAAAACAAAAAACGGCCGAAAATGTGTTTTACTGACATTTCGCATCAACACCCAATGAGAACATTCAGACAAGACTGTACAGAACACTGAGGGAGGCCGGAGTTGTCTGATTGTTGGGATGAGTGCGGCTGGGGTGGAAGGGGAGGGGGGAGGGGGGCGTTGGGGTGGGGGTGGATGTGATGGGGTCAGATTGCCGTGCTTCTTCCTCTTCGCACCCCCCCCCCCCCCCATCCCACCACAACAATCAAACATCCCCGGCTTCCCTTCGGGGTAGACGAAAGAGGGTAAGCAGACGGAGAAGAAAAAAAAGAACAGGAACAAAAATGGTAATCTGATTCCCCCCCCCCCCCCCCCCCCCACAACAATCAGACATCCCCGGCCTCCCTTCGGGGTGGTGGAAGCGGAGGAGACGCAGACAAAAAGAAGAAGAGAAAAAAGAAACGTGGTAATCTGACCCCATCCCATCCACTTACCCACCCCCCCACCCACCCCTTCCACCCCCGCCCTACCCATCCACAACAATCAGACATATCAGTCATCCCCGGCCTCCCTCCGGGGTAGAGGAAGAGGAGGAGAAGCTGAAGAAGAAAAGAAGAAGAGAAAGAAACATGGTAATCTGACCCCATCACATCCCCCCCCCCCCCCCACCCCCCAGCAATCACTTCGGGCTAGAGGAAGAGGAGGAGAAGCAGACGAAAAGAAGAGAAAGAAACATGGTAATTTGACCCCATCACATCCCTCCCCCCCCCCCGCCCCCCCACCTCACCCATCC
>JABMCL010002073.1:1312500-1352500 GCA_018857735.1 Alviniconcha marisindica
ACAGTCTGTAAAATATTCCAGTTAATTGATTTCTGGCTATACCATTTCATCCCCATGTTTCTTTATCCTGCAAATCCACATTCACATATATGCTGGTCACACACACACACAAAAAGATAAGTGACACAGTGTGTTGACATCAATGTTGCCATGCCTGTCCTTCACTAGTGCAAACACATCAAAGATGAAAAGCATTTCTTGCATTCCCCAGCTTCAGTTAAGCTCAGAGCTGTGGCAGACAGATCAAACAAATGGTAAAAATAGAACGTTCACTGATTTTTCGGTTGTTGTTGTGCCTTACATTCATTCCCTTTCATCTCCGTATCGTTCAAAAGCTCCCGACACTCTGCCAGAAGCAGAAACGGACAACACTTCAAGGTTAGGAAACAGGTTAACAGATTGGAGGGGAGGACCTGGGAAACATACTTTAACATGAAACGGCTATCTTAATAACACTTTCCCCCCACTACCGCACCGCACGTTTACCCCTTTTGCCGGACCCCATCACCGGCCTTGTTTGAATAATTCCCCGTGCAAATTCTCCCCACCAGTAGCCCCAGCAAGCACCTTTGATCATATGCCCTGACCAGACGGGGCCTCTGATTATGCATACGACCTCTGACCCCAGGAGAGCCAATCAATAAGCAAGCAAGAGCTGGAAGGGGAAGACGCTATTAGTTTAATTGGGTGTGTGATTAACACATTAGTGTAGGTGACTCTGCACGTAAGCCTCTGCCTCCAGGAAATCAATACTGTCAGCGTAAATCAAGGTCCTCAGGAAGGGAGACATTGGAAGCCACCAGGAGCGCTGCGGATCGAGCTCGGGGAAATATGGACGATAAAATCTATCTCCGCAAAAATGGTATCAATTTCACCCGTTTAATGTTTGCGCCTGTACTTCAAGTGAAATATGGGCAATGGAATCTGTGTGGTGAAAACTCTATAAATCAGTCCATTGCCAGACGCCATGCCTCATGTGGAACACATCAAAAATTGTACTTTGGGGGAGATTCTCCTCTTACAATGCCTATCAACAGACTAGTGTAGTTAAAATTTACAGAACGGGTCCAAGTGGTATAAAATTGAATAACATCTGTGTGGTGAAAACTCTATAAATCAGTCCATTGCCAGACCCCATGCCTCATGTGGAACACATCTAAAATTGTACTTTGGGGGAGATTCTCCTCTTACAATGCCTATCAACAGACTAGTGTAGTTAAAATTTACAGAATGGGTCCAAGTGGTATAAAATAGAATAACATCTGTGTGGTGAAAACTCTATAAATCAGTCCACTGCCAGACCCCATGCCTCTTGTGGAACACATCTAAAATTGTACTTTGGGGGAGATTCTCTTCTTACAATGCCTATCAACAGACTAGTGTAGTTAAAATTTACAGAATGGGTCCAAGTGGTATAAAATAGAATAACATCTGTGTGGTGAAAACTCTATAAATCAGTCCATTGCCAGACCCCATGCCTCATGTGGAACACATCAAAAATTGTACTTTGGGGGAGATTCTCCTCTTACAATGCCTATCAACAGACTAGTGTAGTTAAAATTTACAGAACGGGTCCAAGTGGTATAAAATAGAATAACATCTGTGTGGTGAAAACTCCATAAAGTAGTCCACTGCCACATCCCATGCCTCATGTGGAACAGAATTATGTACTTTGGGGGAGATTCTCCTCTTAGGATGCCTATGAACAGACTAGTATAGTTAGAGTTTACAGAAGAGGTCCAAGTGGTATAAAACAGAATAATAAACACCGGTGATAAAAATGCTGTCACTGCCAGCATTTCATTGTGCGGACTGGTACACAACTGGAATTGGCAGTTTTCGTTAATTTTGTGAGCTTATTCATCTAAGGGTTTCTCTCAACAGAGTGTGCACTTACTCTCAGCAGTGGGTGACCAACATAATTTCTGCATTGCTACACTCTTGCCTCACCAAAAGGAAACAGAGTCTACATTATCCCTCAAGCAGCGGAAAACCTTCCTTCTGTCCTGAAAGTACTCGGCCATTAACAGAGGCATCTCTGCGTTCTATTTCCAGGATACTCACTTCCAGCTGATTCAACTGGGAACCAATAAATCCTGAAAAGATTGTCCCAGGAACCCAAGTGACTGCAGCATGGGCCGGGATCAATTGATCACTTGCGTTCTCCAAATAGCCAGCACTGTGGCAAGTCAAGCATGATCGTCAAAGAGAGATAACTCATGTATTCTAAGAAGCCCGCCGGGGCTATTTGCCCATGAATCGGTCGCTCTGTGCGTGAAACATCCTATATGTTTAATTCCGGGATAATGTTACACTTAAAGGCAGTTGTCAGCTGCTTTCCTGCATGCCTGGTTCTTGTTTTTGTTCTTCTGGTTACTCTCAACCCCTGAGGGTGAGTTGTTCTGAGTGCAGATTTTTTTTTCTTCCCCACACAAGCATGGTAAATACAGGCATATATGCAGGTCCTTCACAGTTCAGACAGCTACACACAGACTTCGGGGCTATGTCCAGCTAGCTTCATCCCAAAGTCTGCAATGAAACAGCAACAACCTCCCACAGAGAGCTGCTCAACTTACCACATCAATCAAAATATTTGCGAGGCCCAAAGGAACTGGACACTACTAATTAATCCAGTAACAGGGTTAGTTAGTTAATACCTGGATTTTAACATCCTGTCAACCGCACAAGGTCACTTCTGAACAATCAAACTCTGTCATAAGCAAATGCAAATTTCAAAACTCTTTTCAAACATAAACCTTCCTCGGGTCAATCCACAAACCCAATCCTTACACCAACGTAAAGAAAATTAAAAAACAAAAACATTCATACACAAACATCAAACACGAATTTTTGAAGGGTTAGTCCCTTCAATATTACCCCTGTTAAAAGAGCAGATAAGGCTAGGAAATGCTGGTATCATTGACCATTCCATCTAATTTATTGATATCAGATTAAAGAAAAGAAAAATATTTAGAAAAAAGGATCGGACAGAAACCTTTTTTTTATTTTTAAATATGTAAATTCATAATGGCAAATACCAGTGCCATACAGCAGCAAGCTGCACACACCTACCACCTACCAACTGAACTATCATCTCCTAGCTGTGAACGAGAGCCATACAAAAAAGCCAAACTCTTGAGGAAAAAAATTTGAGAATTTTCTGGAAAACTGGATATAATTCCATGGTATCACAATTTCCTTTTTGCACTTCTTTTGGACCAGACTCTTTAACTGTTGCTTTTGATGTTTCCCAGACTGCTGTGACTTAACACCACAATGGAGTACTGTAGTAGTGCCCACCATACAATGATACAGTGATGCACTGAGCTGTACCACAAGGTACTGTTTACTAACAACAGGCATCTACAGACTTCCAGCACGACACATGCAGAGCTCTGAACTTGCCTGGGTGTTGGGGACAAAGGCATACATGTATGTGCTGTTCATATATATATTTACATATATATATATATATATATATATATCCATCATCCTTTCTGATCTTTTACCTGCAGTGATGGGCACGGTCAGGCTTGATGCTGACACACTTGGGACACTTGAACACCACCTCCCCATCCTTTAGACCCATCTTCAGGATGTTGTCACGAGTGGCGTTGCCCTTGGGCACAGCGCCCTTGAAGAGAAACAAGTCACATCCAATGATGCACTACACTGCTAGTAACAATAATATGAAACAGCATTTGCTGAGTGCCCATATTAGTATGTGTCATACTCTTGACACAGCAAATGTCAAATACTGTTCCAGACCTTAAGGAGAAGGACCAAAAGTCTGTTTGTAGACAGCATGCAGAGAGCGAAACTGTCAGGAGCTGAAGAGAGGGTCTGTGTGCAGTGGTGTCTGACAGATCGTACAGTGTGGGTAATAAAAAAAACTGTCAGGAGCTGAAGAAAGGGTCTGTGTGCAGTGGTGTCTGACAGATCGTACAGTGTGGGTAATAAAAAAACCTGTCAGGAGCTGAAGAGAGGGTCTGTGTGCAGTGGTGTCTGACAGATCGTACAGTGTGGGTAATAAAAAAAACTGTCAGGAGCTGAAGAGAGGGTCTGTGTGCAGTGGTGTCTGACAGACCGTACAGTGTGGGTAATAAAAAACAAAAGAGAACATGCTTTCAGGCTTCTCTTCCTTGCTTTCAAGTTACACATTTTATTACTGTCAATCAGTGCATGTAACGGGACAGAAAATGGTATGTTGGGGTCCCTCTAAAGAACTGAAGGGCAACAGCAGAATTCCCTTGCTGTCAGTCCCATGAAGAAGGTCAGCGTGGGTGCATCTCACTGCCCACCAAATGATGCAGTAAAAGCGCATGGCACTTACTGACTAAAGGACCCAGGTGAGGTGGTCTATCATCAGGTTCTCAACCCAGCAACATACCAGGAGTCAGAAACTCTAATCCCTGCTGTACACCCTTTCTCTCTCTCTCTCTCTCTCTCTCTCTCTCTCTCTCTCTCTCTCTCTCTCTCTCTCCAAAAGATGTGTTCTGAGAGCTTGTTTAACGAAGGAGCAGACTTTATGGTGCAAATGTCAAATGGAGAGCTACCATTATCATAGTAACATAAATAAAATTTTACAAAAATTACAAGAAGAAAATTCAACCTTAAAAATACATTCAAAATAAATAACATTTTATAAAAACTAGAAGAAAAAGATTTAACCATAAAAACACATTTGTTATTTTTAGTTTAAACCAATTAAAGCTTACTGGATCTGAGAGCATGGCACGCAAATGTGAAGACAGAGCCAAGAAGGCAAAGAAGTTGTAGACAACCGCATTGAAGAAGTTGTAGGGGGAGAAAAACTGTGGCATCAGCATCACAACCATCACAACATATTCTGCATAGAGTAGCAGCAGCCAGGTGATGATGGCGCACACCTGAAACACATACATGCAGAGGCTGTTGATTTGAAAAGAATCTGAACCAAAACACACAATCCATACAGTGGCATGCTTGATGAAAGACAAAACTAATGAAAGACTTACCTCCCCCTCCCCAACACACATTATATACACACACCCCAGCCCCCACACTCTGAGCATCGCTTTCCGGCACCTTCCTCCAAACTCTGCCAGATTTGGTTACACCACTGAAGGGGTACTCTTTATCTCCAAGCAGCTGTCCACCAACACAGTCAGCACCTTCCGAAAGGTTTGGGTATTAATATGACTGCAGAAGCAACCTAGCACCCAAGCATGCATGTAAACATGAGGCGCATCCACCCCAGGTAAGAAAAGAGTTCCGTCTCGAATTCAAACGATTTTGGTTTTATTTGAGCTGGCGTAAGCAACATGGTCAGTTATAAAACAAACGTCTGATATAATTTCAGTTGTTTGTTACAAACATACTATTACTACTGTCTGAGCAGCAACAAAAAACTGCTCGTTAACTGACAGTTTTCTGAACCCTATGGCGCAACTAAATACGGCAGTGGTTGAAGCAAGGATGTCGTAAACCACTGCTTGGAGTTTGCCCAGCCCCTTTACAATCACTTTTCAGAAACAGTTTTCCTCATGTTCCCATATATATGATATATAAACGCACCCCTCACTAACACCATCTTTTCTTAAGTTTACATATTTCTGTAGTTTAGGGTGGCCTTTCAATTGGGGGCTCTTTTTTCCTTTCTGTCTTTTTTCTTCCTTCTGTTTTTCTCTTGTTATGGAGGTAGTACCTCTATTTTTTAGAAGACACAATGTATGATACATATATATATATATATATATGACAATTTTCAGTTTCCCTGCCGCTTGGGTAGCTGTATTCCACCTTCAACGGCTGAACTAGTGTGTACTGAATTTTCATGTCCAAAAATCTCCAGACAATGGTATGTATGCTTGGGATTTTTAACATGTGCACAGATGTTAATGCACACAGTTGCACCAGGGGGCTGTATGGACATTGTGGGAGAGTCTGTGCTAAATGTCGACTCTGGGACCATTTTTTTTTGTTGCTGCACTGGGGAGTCAAACCTGTGTTAGCAGCATGCTGGACCAGTATAATAATAATAATAATGAATACTTAGAGCGCCTAACCCGCACAGGCCCTAAGCGCTTACATGTTCTCTACAAATACATATTTGTCCAAATTCAATGCATACAACATGAATGCATGCACACACGCACGCACACACACAGACTCGCACACGCACACGCACGCACACAACACACACACACACACCAGTCGCATATCAGGGCAATGAGACTGAAGAAAAGGTTTTTAAAAAGAGAAAGGTTTTCAAGGAAGATTTAAAAGAGCTGACAGAGGTAGAATGGCGGACAGAAACAGGGAGTTGGTTCCAGATAACTGGAGCCTGGTAAGACTAAGAGAAAGAGCACTCAACCAACTGAACTACATCCCCGCCCCATCAGGGGTTCTGGAGTATTACTAACCAGGCCGCAGATGTCCTTGACAAACCAGACCCTGCGAAACCACGGTGAGGTCAGTCCCAAGGGTCGACAGTAGGGAGTGCAGTCAATGATGGCAACACCATCTGCCACCGGCTTCTTGGGTTTAGGCGGCTTCAGTGGCACCTCTTCCATGTTGGCCTCTTGATGGTGAGGATGGTGGTGGTGGTGGTGGTGGTGATGTTGATGATCACTGCAAATGATCAAAATCAGTCAGTCACTTATACATGTATGTGTATCTTGTTTCCAAGTTCACTGTGTTTCTGTTTCTATGGTATGGGGAGGGGTCAGTCTATCCACCCCCCCACCCCCGCCCTCTTCTTCCAGCTCAGAAGCTACAGCCCATGTTTATCACAAGTATTAGTATTATATGAAGGAACACAAGAATTTTGGTTACTCAAATCATACTCTCATAATTATAATCTTGCCTTTGGCTTTGGCTTTTGTTGGGTGGGAGTCTGTGACCATGTCAGAGCATAGCAAGCCAATCCCAGTTCCTTAGATCTTGATTGGAATTCTTATGAGATCTGGCAAATTATTCGCAACAGTTTCTAACATGGCAACAGGTACCTCCTTCATGTCTTCTCTCCCTAATTTCAATATGATGCAGGGCATCCAATATTCAGTCTTCCCTAGCCTGCTACAGACGAGGTCTTGGACTTTGACTGCTCTATAAGATTAGACACTTAGTCTAACTTCCAATGCTGAGACAGAAACACAAGCACAAACTTCGGAAGGCAGAGCTGGACAATAACACTGCAGACTTGGGTATGTAGGCATGATACTTTACTACATGCCTGGATAAAGTTCCTACATACTCAATTACACCATCCACACACACACACACACACACACACACACACACACACACACACACACAACACACACACACTTCAAAGTCAGAGTCTGTCTCAGCACCTCAACAAAAGAGAAACAAGCATTCATGCACAGTAATACATAAAATGTATTTTGATAGTGAACTAACAGGGAATTAATAGTTTTTTCACAGTTGAAGTTCCTATGAAACTGAGACAATGACTGTGTGAGTACAATGCACAAGCTGCAACATCTGAAAAAGGGGATCATAACACTGGTAATAGGAATAAGGAAAAGTCTATGACTGTTAAAACTTGAACCACTGAGATGGAGATAAAAATGTTCTGTGTTGAAATTTTTCTTCAGACCTGTTCCTGCCTGATTAATTTTAATTTCAAACAGTATGAATATATATCATCGTGATTTAAAAAAATAAACAATAAACTGTGCTTCAAATGTGCAGAACTTCCTAGCTAGTCCAAGGCTAGGGTTAGAACTTGAGTGTCTAAAAGAAGCTAGTTTACCATAACCAATCAAATCAAATCAAATCCATGTCCAAAAATGTATAAAATGCATCTCAAGTGACCAACAGTTGAGATGTGTGTGTGTGTGTGTGTGTGTGTGTGTGTGTGTGTGTGTGTGTGTGTGTGTGTGACAGACAGAGGCAGAGACACAGAGAACAGAGACAGAGTGTGTGTGTGCACATGCGTGCGTGTGTTTTCTTCTTTTTTTCTCTCTGTAGGTGACCAACTTCTAGAAACTGTGTAAGTTCACAATGAAGACGTAAGGGGACACATGTAATGGGAGAATCAATGAAACACAGTGTGTGTGTGTGTGTGTGTGTGTGTGTGTGTGTGTGTGTGTGTGTGTGTGTGTGTGTTTTCTTTCTTCTTTCTTCAGAATAATGTAGATTTCCCAAAATAACCCAGCATGCACTAAAAGTGTCAGGCACTCAGAGTCTTCATAATGACGTTTGACACTATGTATAATAGGTTGTTGTTTTTCAATGCGGAAGATTAACACGATCATCGTGGAACTGGCACGACAGCCCGTGCGCACACTTGTACCAGCTGGGTACTTACTGCCATACTTTATATTTCATCCGACTTCTTGACGACCCCTGACAACACTAATAACCGTCGGTTTGTACTGACTCGGTGAATGAGATCTATGGATCGCAGCTGTGAAATTGAAAATGTTTATTTTGAACAACTCTTTCGGGTTTTGTTGAGCCGTACCGTATCATTATAACAAAGAAACACACAAAATATACCCGTACTTACCCTAAGCCATTAACTGAATTTTCCATCGTTATGTTGGTATTTCGATGCATTCATAATCTGAGTAAAATGGGCCGTATTTTGATTAAAATGTCCTTAGAAACAACCCCATAATTGCACAGTGTACGCTGCCATGACAGCATCAATTGATGATAAGGTTAGATATGAGCTCATCTTTTGGTGACGAATAACGCACTTCCTGTTTCTTCACCCGGTCACAGCATGGTTGACGTTACGCTGAGCGAGGCTGAAAAAATATTCATCATCCACGGAGTTCAGGTTATTATCCATTCTGGGATTGTTGTTTTTACTTAAGATGATGGATCTTTTGTGGCGCTGTATACTGTATCTCAGTGTATGTCATCTGTTTTGTGTGCCACTTGCACAATTTCGGTCAGAACCCGAAAGCTAAAAGTGAAACTAGATCATCTGGTTCCGTCTGCGGCTACTTTTTGAAGTTTTCTGTCTTCTTTCTTTTAATGAATATTTGACCATTATTATCATATGTTTTAGTGCATGCCGGGTTATTTGAATGTTTCCATAATCCACCGAATTCTGGCATGGACCAGTTTCAGGTGAGCATCAATTTCTTGGAATTTGCTCATGTCCCTGCCATCAGGAACATGGTGTGTTGGTACCCTGGTCATCAGTTTTCTGCCCGTCTGTTATTCAGTAGCTCCACGGGACTGGGCCCATGTTAAAGTGGCGTGGTGTGGTAGTTCAGAAGAGTGCCATAAGGATCATCAGCTTTCCTCAGCAGCTTCTTTATTGTAGATCATCTGCATGGAGTGTTCAGCTTCACTGTTTCCTTGGGGGTGCAGTGGGCTACTGATAAGATGGGTGAAACCATAGGTTACTGGGAAATTTACTAGTGTGGAGTTGAACTGGGTGCCATTGTCAGAAATGACAACCTCTGGGATTGCCTGTTGGGTGAAGATACTTTTTAGATAGCCTTCACATCTTTGATCACAGCATCAGGTGTGCTATCTATCTGAGTATCTCTGTCCATCAGGAAAAGTAATCAACAACCAGTAAGTACTGGTGACCTCCCCACACAAAAAGAGCCATTTTGACGTGCTGCCAAGTGTTGTCTGGCATCTTTGTAGGCTGCAGAGGCTCCAGTTGCAGTATTCATGGGAGAAAGGACTGACAAAAAGGGCTGCCTAACAAGAGACAAGGCTACACTTAGGGTTTTATTGCAAGGTTAACACTGAGGGTTTTATTGCAAGGTTAGGCACTCTATAGATCTAAATTCTCATTAGTAGTAGTAGTATATTTCAGTCTAGTCCCAAACAATACATCTGTCTCCAAGTCCAACTCAAGATCACCAGATGTTTTTGTCTCAAGTGCCTAAAAGCTGTCTTTAATGATTTAATGAATTTATGGTGACTTCAGTTGTATGAACATGTGGTGAAACTTGTATGCTGTGTACTCTTTCTTTTTTCTCTCCTCTTTGCCCCCCACCCCCACCCACACATCCCTCCATCAAACGGTTCTCTGTTGTTTTAAAATGTTGATGATCTTAATCTTATCCTGCAATGCAGGAGTCCAGCAAAATTACTTTAAATTTAATCTTAATGTCAAATTTCTATGCTAACAGTAACACTGTACCAGTACCAATCTACCACATTAAAGGGACATGCTGGAGATGACAGCATCATTTGTTTACTAATATTTAAAGTTGTGCTGTCTTACTTGCACAGGATAACTACCGTGAGGATGGACGTAGCAATGATGAATACAGACAGATGGACCTGGAGACAGGCCTCATGTCCAACACAAGCGGATCAGCAAGGCTGCGTCTGGTAACTACAATTAAAATGTACCATCACAAGTAATCTGTAGCTCTTTCTAATTTGGTTGGGCCACTGCTCAAGTCAACCTGTAGACACTGAATTTTAGGCCTTTCTCAGTTTCAGGAATTGCTGTATCTGCGTATGTTTGCAGTATTTGGTGGGGATATCTCAGTGGTTAGAGCACTGGACTCGATCAAAAGGTTGCGGGTTCAAGTTCCCATCAGGAGCAGCAGTCAAATTTTTGTTCTTCGGTGTCAACTTTCTGTGCTGACTTTTATTTTCGTGTCTGTTCCATCACCATGTTACTGCAGTAGCACATAAAATATCCCGGTCATTTTGCCAAAGGTGCAGGTGGCAGGTTACAGCTAAACACACATGTATGCAGCCTACATGTAGCTTCAAATGAAATGACGCTGACTTTTGGAGCATGATTGTGTGGTGTACAGAGAATGTGTGCACTGAGACAGCAGCAGTTTCACTTTCACATGGCACCTGTCACGTTATATGATAATAATAATAATAGATAACTTTTGTATAGCGCTATTCTCTGGTGTACCCAAACTCACTGCACTTTACAACATTCTCCAACATTTTCTAAGTTTCACAAATGTAATACATATAATTATGACAACTAACAATGTATAATATACAAGTACATGTGCCATATGAGAAACAGCAATATATAAAGAAAATGAATCATTATATTACTACCTACCCTTAATTCCATCATCTCCCAGTTATATAAAATTGATCAATAATAATAACAGTAAAACTGCAATGTTAGAAGAAAATGTATCAGTCACTCTTGACTCTTAAGTGTGATCCCTGGAGTGAATTATACATCTTTTGTTGGTTTTCATTTTATTTACAGGCAAACACAGAAATCCTTGTGGGAGTGAAGGCAGAACTGGAAGAACCCAAAATGGACAACCCTAATGTAGGACGATTGGAATTTTTTGTGGACTGGTAAGTGGTAATGCTCTTTGTGCCTTTTAAAGCCATACCATAACCAAAAGTTAACAGGTTTGCATAAGAATATATACTCCCAGCATGTTAAGCAATTTGATGTAGTCTTCAGTAAAGTGTTCTTGTTTTCCTCTTCGAAAACAGTATGGGATGTGGTTTGAATATTTGTGACTTTGAACCAAAATGTCAAACTGAAATAGCATATGTTTGGTTTGCAGAACTAGTACTGCTAATACCATGGGTGGGTCTTTTTGTGCATGTATTATTTGAAAAACTGCAATGTGTACACAGTGTGTGTGTTGTGTGTGTAGCTCAGCCAACGCAACCCCTGCGTTTGAAGGTCGTGGAGGAGAGGAGCTTGCCACAGAGATCACAAACCTGTTGTACCATGCCTACAGTGCCAGCAGCGTGTTAGACGTCACATCCCTCTGCCTGCAGCCTGGAAAACTCTGCTGGGTTCTCTATGTTGATGTTCTGGTGAGTTGTACTGTGACAGACCTTGCTTTTGGAGGCCAGGTAGACTCTGACCCGTTTGCTACTAGTATTGTAGTAACTATGTGCAACCCACCACACTACTCGTTTTTTTCAGCCTTTTTTTGTTTGTTTGTGTGTTTTTAAGATCATACTGACTTCTTTGAACAGACCCCCCTCCTTTCTGTGACTGTTTGCTAGGAGAAAAAGAAATTGCCTGAAATGCATGGGTATGTACACACTTCTCAGGGTTTGTGTTAACCAGTAATTGCCAGTATTTTGCTGGTTAAGATCAGCATATACCGGAAAACAATTCAGCAGCTGGTCAGACATACTGGCTGTTATTTTGTTTGACTGGTTCTTTAAAATGCAGCACAGTTGAGAGAGTGCATGTGTGTGTGTGTGTGTGTATGTGTTCTAGACAGGGGAGGGAGCACGGTGGTCACTGGCAGTGCTGTCGTAGTATAGATGGCCAGTTTCCGTACAGATGTCATACTGGTTTTGAAAAATATCTAGTGCAGTCACTGACTTCTTATGGTTGAAATAGTCTGGATGTGCAGCTGGATGGACTGGAACAGAAACTAAATCCTACTTCCTAGCTTAATAAATAGCATTATGTGCAGGTGAGTGGATTCCCTGTTTATTCCACCGCACTGGTCTGGGCTTTGTCATGACCATATTAATTGCTATTGTTGATTTCTTGGTCTTCAACAGTTACTGGAGTGTGGAGGCAATCTGTTCGATGCTGCATCCATTGCTGTCAAAGCTGCCCTGTTCAACACAAAGTGAGTGTACACACTTGTAATATTTATGCACTGATGCAGTTCAGTTTTCTTCCTCAATCATCAGTACATATACTAGCATCGCCTCTGGTGGAATGGCTTAAATTGAACAGTACGCTGTTCCGTCTATTCATTTATTATGTCAGATAGTATCTAATTGCTCAGACTAGTCTGTATGTGCTCTACTGCATCTCCCAAAAGTTTCCCCATGTTGCCTTGGAAATTGTTTCAATGTCCTCAAGCTACCAGTCTGATCAGTTCTATACCTACTTTCAAAAGGTCTTACCAGTGAATACTTCATAGGAAAATATATGCGGATATGTCTTTGAATCTTGACCATGCCATGTAGGTAATACTAATAGGGTGATTAATTTGTGTATTTAATGCTAATAATAGAACTCATTGTACAACACTTCAGTCCTCAGTTTGAGTGCTTTGAACAGGGTAGTTTAGGTGATACTACTGTTAGTCTGATTATCTTTATCATCATCTTCATTTTATTATTAATGCATTGTCCCAGAATTCCCAACGTGAGCGTGACACAGGAAGAGGGAGAGCAAATGGAACTTGAAGTGTCTGATGATCCCTACGATGTCAAGCGTTTGGATGTGTCGGCTGCCCCCACTGTTGTTACTCTCAGCAAGGTGAGCTTTCACAATGAAAAAAGGATTACAATGCACCAGTCAAACTGAGAGACTGGACAAGCTTTTTTACTTTTGTCACAAGGGTTTATCCCAAAATGAATAGAGCTGGTTAAGAGATGCTTTCTGTTTAACCATTCGTCATCAGTAGAGATGTATCAATGGTCCTGAACAAGTTGATTATTAACTGGATTTTAATTAACATCCTGGTGCTGAACATGGCTGAAGGGTTTTTGTTGCGTTTTTTCCCTAGAAGTCAATGGTGTAAAAGTTGTCTCTGGACTGACATCAAAGAAAAACACTTCTACCTGAAGTTCACTCTCTGCTGTAATGGCCCTTAGCCCCGTTTGGATGTGGATTGGTGTGGGTTTATTTATTTTTAGCACATTTACTAAAATCTTTACAAAATACAAGAGAACCCAAAACTTCAAAGAAGAGCTGACTCAGATAGTATGATATGAAGGGGGGAGGAGGGGTACCTTTTTCTAATTCTGTTATTCATGATGTAGAAAAATGATGGGAGTCACTTTTACACTGTGTAGAAGAAAATTCCTGTGTCATGAAGGGCATTATTCCGTGGGTTCCCCTGCAACTGAACTTCCCCCCAATTTACCCTTGCTTCAGATTGGTCACAATCATGCTGTGGATGCCTCTCAAAAAGAGGAAGCTTGCTGCCTGGCTCGGCTGATGATGGCCGTGACAGCCTCTGGCTCCGTCACTGCAATGGTGAAAGAGGGGCAGGGGTCACTGGATCCTGACAGCATCACCGAAATGATGCAGGTACTCATGTATAACCTTCACTACGCGTCATAAGCGCAAAATCACCCATACTTTCAATTAAGTGTGCACAATTTGTTCAATTTTGCAGTGTCGGTGAGCTTTCATGACTGTCAGTGGAGTTTTAGGCATGTGCTCTCCAAACGTTTTGGGAATGGTTTGCCAGCTTCTTCAGGTATGAAACCCCTATCCCCAACACAAACCCTATTTTAATATCACACCAAAGATCCATATATTTTACCTGAAGATAGAAAGAAAAATGTAGCCCCTACAGGTGTGTCTTCAGTGAGGGATATGGTCTCTTTTTGTGTGTTTCATCAGAAATACCACCATCTGGGTATAGTGGTGATTTGTTTCATTGATCTGTTCACCAGTTTGATTGTGCAGATGTACAAATTTGTTTGCTTTGTGTGTTCAGGTTGGAAAGGAGGTTGGCAAAGCAGTGAACATGAAACTCATGGAGGTGCTAAAAGAAGAAGACCAGAAGGGATTGAAACGCAAGACTGTTGGCTTCTTGAGATAGCATTCTGTCAGCATGTTAATCAGCATCATTCCCATGTAATAGTCATTTGCAGATCTGCATTTTTTATCTTGTAAATTAAACTGAAATATTGGGCACATGCTGTCTTTATTATCTGTTTTGAAAATTTGGTGAGAGATGCTGAAGAAATCCCATATTTTTTTTCTTTTCTCTCTCTCTCTCTCTCTTTCTTCTGCAATCACACACATAGTCATAAACACAGTGTTCTGTCTTAAACAAGCAAGCAATTTAATTATACAACCAACACATCAAGGCACTTACTTTCTCAAATGTGTTTTGTCCAACAGGTAGAACTAGAAGAAATGAAAATAAAATTATAAGCTAATGAAAGCAAGATTTTTGTTTTAAAAACAAAATGCCCCTTGGTTGATCTGTGGGTGAAAATTTGCTGTATCCATCAAAGCTCAAATACACTGACATCAGGAGTCACAGCTAGCCTGACACCAGCAGTCTCTTTGTAAATTAGCCTTGGGAAGTGAACACAGACTATGCATGTGACTGTGAGGTCATTCACTGATTCAGCTGACTGAGTAAAAATTCATTTTCTAAACTTTACATAATAAAAGTGAACCCTTTTTTATTTTTTTGCAAACAAAATCCTTGCTCTTTAGTCTATAAAACAAAATCCTTGCTCTTTATCTGTTGACCTGTTCTACTAACTGGACAAAACATTTTGTGAAGGCTAGTTCCTTAGTTCAACGCAGAAAATAATTCACAGTGATCATCTTGTCACATACCACACACAGTTCTCTACTAACTGCACAAAACATACATCTTATGAAGGCTAGTTTGCAGTCATACACATATATATACTAGCAATTTACAGTTGTTAATATCATACATCACACACATTTCTCTACTAAATGGACAAAATACATCTTGTAAAGGCTAGTTCCCTACTTTAAAAAAAAAAAAAATCATACAGATACAAAGACAGCAGTTTACAGTTATCACAAATCACACACACGCTTGTCTACTTATTGGACAAAACACAACATGGCTGGTTACTTAGTATTATAATTCACGCTCACAGTCACACAGCAACTTACAGCAGTAGTGTTTTGGTCATACATGTATTCCATTTACTGCCAAACATCTCTACTAACTGAAGAAAATACATGCTGTGAAGGCCAGTTCATTCAGCATAATTCTGTCATACTGCAATAGATGATTTCTGGAAATAGTAAGATAAATAAATAAGAAAAATAACAGGATAAGATCATTTGACAGTGTTTTCTTACTCCGGAAGAGTGAAGTCCTCTGAGGGTAGGACACTGGCATATATATATATATTGGCCCATGATTTCAGAATGGAGGTGGCAGTTGAAAAGCGCTGGTCTGTGACAGAATTAGACCTTCAGGCATGGACCAGTTTTATATATACTGGACTGCTAGCTGTACGCTATGCGCGAGAAACACTTATTTTTCTTCTTTTTTCACACACTACGGTCTTTTTGGTGGGGCCACATGCGGTGTGTCTGTTTGGAATGGCAGACGGACTGAATTGACTGCAAGCGTTCATTACTTACACTGTGTTCTTGATTAAGAAGAAATGTTATAACAAATATTTTAAAAATCGGTAGCCTCTGCTGCATCGTCAGTAGCGCTTCATGGCTTACCAGAAGCTGATCACGGCAGGCAGAGGATCAAATACAGAACCAGGAATAGTGAAGCCGGTTGCTCTATTCCATCACTTGCATCAGACTGTGGATAGCAGATGACAGTCTTCTCAGACATTTCACCAAAGATTGCTTCAAATATGGTAAGTTTTGAGGTGTTGATAATTTCTTGTATAAACTGAAAATTAATACAGCTCTGTGTTGTGTTAGCGTGAAACGATATGCCCATTAGGCCATTCGACATCAGGAGGGTAGAGTAAAAAAATTAAAAAAATGTTTACATGCACTTCAGCAGCGTGTGTGTACTGTTAATTAGCACAATACTCACTGAATTTGGTAAGATTTAGAGGTGGTAAACTGTTACTGTGTTAGAGAATAATGACTTGAAATTCAGAAATCACCCTGAAATAGATCTAAGGATATTAAGCTAGCCAAAGTGTGCAACTAACTTGTAACTCATGCAAGTAAGCAGAGAAATCTGCATAAGCAGACCAAAACAAACATAATAACAACATATAATGCAGAATTTACTGGAGATGGATGTAAAAAGTCATAAGGCCTGACTGAAAAGTGAGTTTTATTACATTTGTGTCTTTCAGTTTGTTTATGCTTATGCACCACTGATGTCTGACCTAGATCTAGTTGTCGCAAACAAACCGCTGCAACTTCCTTTTAGTTGATGTAGATAAAACACTATCTTGTTGAAACTGGACCATTTCATTTGATTGTAATAATAAACTTTTGATTACAAATTAAATGAGTTCATTATTTAAAAATGGCATTAAAATATAGAACGACGTTTGGGTACTTACAAATGTTTCATATTTACCAAATGCATTTAAATACCATTGTTTCTTCCCTCCTAATTAGCAACATCATATCTATACAACGTGCTCACTAACAACCACCACAAAGCAAACACACTGGCCCAAAACACACCCACCCCACACCACACACACACACACACACACACCAGCATTGGGGACACCCACAGACTTTGATCCAATGATGGCATGTCAATGGCACAAAACTGATGCCTTCACAAAAACTGAGGGAACCTACTATCAGAGCTGCATGTATCCCATGAACAGTGCTTGACCAGCATTTCTGATGCCTTTTCTGCTGTTTTCACTGGTATCCATCCACCTTCTTCACGGGCTCACAGTACCCCCAACAAAAGCAGGCACTTCACCCACAGGCACTTACTGAGTGCAGTCCCCTGGTTTTCCGAAGATCATCTATTCACAGGTGAAGGACTGTCAGGATCATGCATCCCCTCATCAAGCCTTAGCGATCAACTTATCAAGCAAACATCACTTTTGCATCTGCCTACTGATGAACATTTACAGCATCACTTGATGCAAATGATATTTATAGTTAAGGAATACCATCATACATTCAAAATGAGCACAACCTTTTGTATTATTTCTCTGCTGTTTGTAATGAATATAATATATATATATATAATATATATGTAGTTTTATGATGTCACCATCCTGAACTGCACAATTTTTGTTTATCATTATACCAGAATATTAATTTCTCAGTAGATCATATCCTGAACCAGTATGTATCCAAATTCCAATGCTATGTTGCCCCATCAGATTATATGATCCAATACATAAACAATCAGTCAATGTTATCAAATCAAGAGCTCATTTCCATTCCAAAATGTTGTCTGGAAAAGTTAGCCTATGAGTATGATGCAAACGTGATAAAACAGAAAGCAAATTTCCACATTATAAGAACAGAGAATAGCAGGAGATACTTTCTTTAACTTTAAAAGATGGGATATATATATATATATATACATATATCAACAGCGAGTGTGGATAGCTCATTTTGGTCCAGCGTCTGAGTCTCTGACTGAGATAGTGAAAAGCCAGGTGCAATGCAGATGCAGGTTCAGGTACCCAACGTGGCATGGGATTTTCTTCCAGTCACCTTTCAGTGACAGTGTCCATACAGCCCCCTGTGTGAAAATCCATGCATCAACATTAAGGAGAGGGGGAGGCTCACCAATCAATAAGACTGAATTTTTTGAAATTTTTTTTCATGATGGAGGTGCTGTTGACGACACTTTCTTTGCTCTTTCTTCTTCAATCTGCTCTGCTTCAAGCTGCCGCATCTCCTCGTCAATAAATGACGTTCCCCGACACCGCTGTCCTGTGACTGGGTCCACCACAGCTCCCAGCTTGAAGACTTGCTCCTTGATCTGATGACTCACAAGTGGTGTCATCTTCTGGGGCAAGCGTTCAATGAGGATGATGTCGCCAATGTCAGTTTTGATATCACCCTCCACTGCCCAGTAATGTTTTCGGTTGTTGAAGTACTGAAATAGTGAAATGGAAAAATATAAAATGGACAAAAATGACAGAAAGCACATACATTGAATGATGCAGCAAACCACACACACAAAAACATGTTTACACTCAGGTTGTAGGACTTTCTGTAACAGCTGCTCTTTTGGGCTGTTGGAAGTGTACTGAAAACAGAGAAAGAGTAGGAACACATATCCATGCATGCACACACTCACACGTGTACACAACAAGCACACACACATGTAGGCAAACATGCAGAGCATTAGTAGCAATCATTCAAAGGGCCAGTCACTTGAACTGACATCATTATCAGTGTACAGTTGTACAGCTGGGTTATTCTGGTGTTTCCATAATCCACCAACCTCTAACATGTACTGCAGATTATCTTGGGGAACGGGGATAGCTCGGTGGTTAGAGCACCAGACTCAGATTAGTGATCGAAAGGTCACAAGTTTAGAGCCTCCGCTAGACTGTTGAGACTATTGGTACATGGTACTGGAAATAAAAAATAAAAAATCAGTACAAACCCCCAGTCAGCCAGTACAGTTGACATTACCTAGGCCTAATATTACAATGTGCCCATGAGTTTTATCACATTTGTTTCTTTCAGTATGTGTGTGCTCCACTGACATTTGATCTAGATCTAGTTTCCGAGTTTCAACTTCCATGACCCAACAGGCCTGAGTGTGTGGCATTGGCATTTTCTTCATTACCACCAAGCTTCCAAACTTGATAAAAAAAAATAAAAAAATAAAAGGCGCTATCCAAGTCAGTAGTCTGATTTCTAGCATGAGCCTATGAGGCAGGTTGCGGAGAAGTTTTCTTGGAAGTTTACACTGACCCACACACAACAGAATGATTTTTAACAGGCTTTGGAAGAATTTGACAAATATTTTATTCCAAAGAAAAACGTGACACACAACCTTTCACAGAAGAAATCAATGGGAGACAGTCAAAGTATACATCAGAAGTCTGTATGAACTTTTAGAGCAGGCAGTGTTCACAGAAAAGGAGAAAAACCATACGAGACAGTTTTATTAAGAATATAATTTACAAAAAATGGGTAAGTGTGTATCGAAATCCCACCCCCAAAACACACACCATATAGCTGAAGGGACATAACCGTGTTGTTGGATTTTCATTCCTGGTTATATACGGTTAATCCCCTTGTACTCTTGGTGCACTATCGAATATTAAGGTTCTTGGCTTCATGAATCAAAAAAAGAATACACGCTCTCCATCATCATCGCTTGTTACAGTTGACGGTGTATGATATGCTGTTTGAGAAGGTCCAGCCATCTATTCATGAAATATTATGACAGTCTGTATGATACACAGTAAAAACACATCGACTGATCGAGTCGTGACTGACCTTGTTGAGATGTTCATCAAGTTTCATTTTGAGGCACCGCACTTTCACTGTGTCTGGGCGCACTCTTCCCCGCTTTATCACCTGTCCGATCACAAGCATACCCCACTGCGACATCGCTGGGTTGTGCGCTTGACGAGTTTCAAGAAAGAATGGTTCACTCTCCTTCGTGATCTTCTGTCAGCCTGATTCGCCATGCACCGGAAGATCTAAGGGAAATTACTCGAGTTCTTCTACAGATGCATCCGCGGTGGCGCAGACGGCTGCGTAGTACTCGCTGTCCTTTCAAGACGACAATAGAGTGATTTCATGACTTTCCAATATTTAACGCCTATTAAAAACCGCGATGGGCATAATTAACAGAATAGGCAGGAAAGGCGATGCTTTTACTGATTTAATTAAAGTGTAAATTAACTAAATGTTTAATCTAATGTCAAATAATTTTTGAGTGCATTAAGCTGATGAGCTCCCCACAACTGCAAAGCAAGTTGCAAAGTACATTAGTTGCTGTGCATTGGCACCATTTTAATATTTATTGTTCTGGTAGTTTTAGTAGTTTTTTCCTTGTTTTTTGCAAATCAGAGCACTTCAGACGAGCTATTCATAGATATCCAACCCCATCCCCACCCCCAAATCAGGTAGAACTTGTGGTTGTGGGTTTTTCTCTTTTTGATTAAAACGTTGCCACATGTATAATGCTAGCAGTTATGTCTTGCTATTGGTTGACAAGGTTTTTTGCTTTGCCTGGCAAAATAGCCCCCTTGTAAGTCACAGCATTATTGTCTGTATAATTATATCCACTTTGTTTGCACTCTGTCTGGTTATCAGTAATAGAACATCAACACACCTAGTTTATTTGCATTTCAATGTAGTTTTAAACCTTCACCGTGACCTATGACATTGAACACAACAGTACAAGGTTTTACAAGATGATTTGGCTTACGATAATAATATACCAGCACACTAGAAATTCATTGCAAAATAATCAGCAGTTCAGTATTTTTGAAAATGTCACATTTCGATAAGATCAGCCTGTGATGTCAAAACTAAAAATAGCAAAGCAGTCTTTTTGCATGGCACTCCAGCTCAGAGTGATCTTTAGTTAAAAAATGTTCAGGTATTCACACACACACACACACACACACACACACACACACACACACCAACTGAGCTGCACTCATGGAAATTTGTAACGGAATCCATCTTTGATAAACATCTATCAGCAACAGAGGAGAAAAGAGCACACATTCAGACACATGGCCAACATAACAAAGGACTGTTCAAATTCAGAATGTATTTTTATTTTCATATTTCATCTGTTTCAAATGACCCACCCCATCCATTTCTCCTTTACGTAAATACAGGTATCAATGTTTTTACACAAGTTTCATACAACATCTGAATCAAATGTAAAACATGTCAATAAAACGCAACGTCAAATGACATAAAAAAATGAGGTAAAAATTTTTTGGGATGAAGTTTGTTCACACATCACACATGTCACAGGCAAATCATTTCATTTTCAATGTACATATTTGCCACCATTCATTCTCTTCCATAAACAAAAACTTTTTTTTACAGCTCTATATATAAAGTAATCAACAGGAGTGCCAACCCATATTTCAGTGTAAAACCACCAGCCAGAGAATAGGAAAGCAACATCTGAATACAAAGTATATTCAATACAGAGGAAACTGAGTGATCCTATTTCCCTGCAAAGTACACTTTACACAGCAAAAACTGCACAATCTAAATTAACTTTACACAATATAACTAAGTGATCCCATCTTCATAACACTTCAGTTTAGTTTACACAGAGGAAACTGAATGCTCCTATCTCTATACCATGGACACTTTAGTTTACACACAATGGATACTGGGTGATCCAAACAAAGTACACTTTAGCTTCCACTGTGGAACCGAGTGATCAAGTCTCCACTCAAAAGTACCCTTTACTTTCCACAGCGGGCACCAAGTGATCCACCAGGTGATCCTGTCTCCATACAAAGTACAGCTGAGTTTAAACAGTGGACCAGACCCTCTGGGAGTGATCCTGTCTGAATACACAAAATCCATGTTAGTTTACACCATGGAATTGAGTGATCCTATCATGTTTGTTTTTAAATCATCTAACAGGTTAACAGGCTTGCCATCACCTAACACCCCAAGAGCCCAAAAACATGCCCCCATAACTTCTAGGCAAAGAGCTGGGAAGTTCACCAAAAGCACCATTTCACAGCATATGCTTAGCACATTTGGTACATTCTTGGTGATAGTGTGGTGTAACTTAATGTTATTATCCATTTTCTCATCAAGCAGATGGGGCAAAAAAGGATAACTCTATTCAACCATGTTAACTAAACAGTATCAAAAAATGTCATTAGTTGATGATGATGACAGTGATGCAGACTTGTGCAGTGCTTTCAAATCAGTTTAAACCCATGCTGAAATGACATGCTCAGTGAACACTCCCCCCCCCCCCCCCCCCCCCCACCCCCGACTTTTTTCTTTAAATTGCTTAACTCTCAATTTTCATTTTTTTGGTCACCACCCTTGTGGGGGAACCTAATAAAGGCGTTACGTATTAATGATGGACCTGCAGCCTAATTAAAGATTTACAACCTAACACATGACACTCTCCTGTACACTGATAAGCCCCACCCAGCCACACATAAGAATAATCCGTATCTTTCCCTGAAAAACAACAACAACATGCTACAACTGTAAGCATACACACACTGTTAGTGACGGCTCATCCATGAGCATAAAGGAAAGGAAAGCTGTCTATGAATATTCTTGCAAGCATCATCAGCAACTGACCTTATCACTTGGGTTTATTAAAAACCAAACTGACAGGATGTGATGAACAACACTGTGACTAGTGTCAGTTTTTTTCTCTCTATATAATACATATATTCTTCCACTCTCTATGCAAAATTCTTAAAGGGAGGCAACTGCAGTCAATTTTGGTGAGATCTGAATAACATTCGAAGAAAATGTACTCAGCTTGAATTGAATCACTTTTACTGAAGGACCTAGCCATTCCAAAACACATTCTGTCAGGCTGTTAAATTTATTTTCAATTTAGAATCCAGTTTTCATCAGTATATTTGATGGACTGCAAGTAAAAAATAAAAAACTGCGGCCTCTTTGAGCTTCTTTTTTAATGTTGCTTAACATCCAAAGAAACCATATGGTTGGTGGGGGGTGGTACAGGAGTTCAGCTCTACCTCCCTATTCACACAGCTCCTGAGATGCATCTTTGAGCTCGTTACTTGGGCAACACAAGTGTACAGCTTTCATGCCTGATATAAAACAAGTGGTGTGTGCAACATGAGTGAGGAGAGTTCAGGAGCTGTGTGAAAGAAGAGGTGGACATCCTGGGCTCCCCGTCCCTAACAGTCTGTACAGTCTCTCAACACTGAAACAAAAACATGGGTGAGCTGCGACATAACTGTCTTTGAGCATGCACAGCCAGTCCAACTCATCATCACTGATAGATCTAAGTCTAGCAGGTAAATTAAATCAACAAAGCCTTTAAAACAAAAACCTTTATTTCAAGGTCTATTTCAACTTCTTTGTCTACCTGCTGGGGAAAGAAAAAAAAACAGGCTTGTACTTTTCAATCATTTTCTTGTACCTTGACTATCCCTTTTCGACCTGTGCCAGTTGTGCCAATAATTATACCAAAATCGATCGCACATTGTTCTGCCCCATCTGAACAAAATATTTTTATAATTTATATAACCATTTGTGCATTCTAATACCTCTGGAAGTCCTCAGCAAAGCTCAGTTTTGGCGAAACAACTGATCAATAAAAAAAAAATATACAAGAATTCACTTCTTTCTTTTAAAGTCACCAAGTGCAATCAAGTGAATAATGATGTATACATGTGCAATTTGTACAATCAATATTCAGTGAATATAAATTCACATAAAGCTACTTGTATGATAAAATGACACTGGGATGTCTGACTTTTGAGCAGATCTGATCACAAAGAAACACTCAAACGTTTGCATTGCATAATTTCTATTTATCATTCATTCACAAGTAACGTTCATAGTTATACAATGTATTATTATTAACTCATTTTCTAAATTCTAGCAAACAGAAGTTATAATACCCCTATCCAAAAGCAGAAGTCAATAACACTGACACAGTGCCACACCATAAAATTATATAATTAAAAGCAGGAGAAAAGGTGACATCTATATTTGAAAAATAAGTTAAAGGCACTGTATCATAGGTATGTCTAAGTACTGTATCATAGGGTATGATTAAACTAAGCATCATTACACCTGTTCAGTGTTGGCCTCTAGCACTTTCACTTTTATGACCAGTGTAAAAGGTATTTGTTTGCTATGCACAAGGCATTTTTTCTTATGACTCTACGTACAAAGCAGCATTTTTTTTACCCAATGTACAAATAGTTCTTTACTGACCCAGTGTACGCAGTAGGTCAATGCTTCACTGAACAGCTGCTCAGAAGAAAACGGTGTACCAAAAAAGTGCCAAATGACAGTCTATTAACAGCCTCTGAACAAAATTAAGCATTAACTTAACTGAGCATAAAAGATTTGGTTAAAACTGCATTCATATCAGCAATCAACCTTATTAATACCAAGCACTATGAAGCACTTATTCATATCATATTGGTTTAGCTTTCTCAAGCTTCTGTTCATTTTTCTTTCTATGTATTTTACTTTCACAAGGAAGTGTACTAAAATAATACATATTTTTAGTATCATTATCACTGTTGGGGGGGGGGGGGGGGGGGGGGGGGGTGGCGAGTCCACAAATTAATAATAATTTACCACTGTCCAATCATACTTTTTTACCACACAGTATTCCTATTATTAAGTTTCTCATTAGATTAAAAGCAATGATGTTTAAGTTTTAGCCACTCGAGTTCTAAAACATGGCACTGAAAGGGAACTTCAGAAGCATTCAACTTAAAGTTCTTGTACGTTTACAATGTAATGGAGAAAAATTCAGCACCACACCAAACAATTTCCGGCTGTACTGTACTGTACATTTCCAGTAGATGGTGACGCACTTGTTTCACGAAAGAAAGAGTAGAGATAGGACTAATGTCTCATAACATATGCAGCGCAATGGATTTTACAAGTTATTCCAGCAACATATATACAAGATACATATGATGATGTGTACAATTTGGGATGACACTGGAAATTCCTTCCGAGCCAGCAGAATAGAATTTCTACACAATCAAAAACCTTTTTGAAATGTATACCATGTGCAAGTGCATGCACTACCACTGTACGAGATACATGTTATTACACTGAAATACAACCGAACTGTGCACTGTGCAATTATGGTCTATCAAAGTGGATGATGAGTGATATACCATACACAATACAATGAAATTGAAAGACGGGTGTTTGAATTGATTCATTGACCAACTGCACACAGGACACACAAACTCAAACAGATCTGTGTGACCACTCAACTGCATCAAAACACTGTGCGGGGAAAAAAATCTCTGCAACTGTTCATAAACTTTCCATACAATTATGGATTTAATGCACCTACAATGCTTGAAGCCACTAATGTATCATTTTGATTTTCGAACAGGTTACAGATTACTCTAAAGAAAATGCCACAAAATTAACTGTTAAATGCTCAGCTGGCATGAATTTTCTAAACCACAGGAATGGAAAAGTATAGCACACAATGTGCATTTTTTGTTCGACTTTCAGCAGTATTTCCTTCTACATACTCATGAATCCTCAGTTTTACAACTTTTACAGAGATTTTCCCCCCATTGTTTTGCATCATGTCCAACATCGCAAACAATTTTTGTTTTAATTTTTAACAGACGACAAGTCCCATTCCCACCTTCTAAGCATTGCACACCACAAAATTCCTGCCAGCACCACCAACATGAGTGTTCCTCATTTGTTGGCTATTGACCCCAAACCCCACAAGCCTTGAACCCGCTGAACCATGATGGCATGGATCTGGGCTGTTTCCATTTTGCACACTGCTCTTGGCTGATCAGAAAGAAAACTACATTTAAAAAAACAGTGTGCGTTTTGTTTTGTTTTCGAAACTATTTCCATCAAAATCAGTGAAAGAAAGAAAAGGAGAGAGGTCACTAGCACTGCATGAGTGTTTAGCAAACTCAGCAGAGTATGTGAGAAAAAAAAGTCAGCAAGGCAAACATCTCCCCATTTCATGAAAACAGGAAACACCAAGCTGTGTTTAATGAGAACAGAAAGGTACACAAGTCCTGGTAGGAGCAACAGGAGAATTCTATTCTCCAGGGTCAATTTCTGTGCTCACTTTCACTTTGGTATCCATTCCACCCCTGTATTACTGCAGCAGCCTGTGAAAGATCCTGGTCATTCTGCCGAAAGTGCAGGTGGCAGGTTACAGTTAAACACACATGCACCCAACGCATGTGGCTTCGAATGAAGTGACACTGTAAACTGGTGCATGGTTCTGTGACGTACACAGAACGTGCGCTGCGACGGCAGCAGTTTCATGTGGCACCAGCCATGTAACAGTCAAACAGCACTGTAAGTACATCACTTTGGTGACTATTCAAAATGTACTATATTAAAGGCTACAGTCACTCATTCAAAACACATGTGACAAGAGCACTGTGAGACTGCTTGAAAGAAGGGAACAACACTAAATAAAAGTGATCAATTAATATATTTCTTGCATGTGCATGCTTCTGTCGGACAGGTGGGACTGGGCCTTCTGGAGCATTTCGGGAAAGACGAGTCAAATGTCATCTGATTCACACATGTCATTATCCACCACGTTTCCCTGGAAAGACAACTGGGCGCAACACAAACACTCTTTCATACAAATGTCTTTTACTCAGTCGTGATACCATACCCGTCTACAGCAATTAAGCTCAACGCAAGGCAAGCAACATCATCCAAGGAGTGCTCTCCGAAAGTCCATGATGAGGCATCCTCTTAGTTTCGGCACTGCCATCACTGCTTTTGCATAATATATATATTCCACAAATCACATTTGAAGTCATCACAGATCTGTCAACACTTCTTCCAGTTGCAGTTTCAACTCAAAAATATAAACAAGTCCAGGGCAAAACCAGTTTAACTCAAGATGTGCTGACATCAGTCAGCAAGCATGCATGTCACATGCTTTCTCCCAGTCCTGAAACTAGAAATCACAGTAACCTGGACAATTCGCTTTTCTTCAAAATTTATTTGTACCTATTCATTTCAATTTAAAACAAGAACTAGTCACCCTAAATTACTTTTGTTTGCACTGATGTTAATAAACTAAAACTATTGAGCAAATCATAAAAATAACTTGTTCATTTATAACCAGACCCATTTCTCAAAAAGGTATCTGGGCTATCGTTATGTGGAGTTTGATCACAAAAATGATTTAATATTTGTAAAACTGCACAATTAACGATTACATTTAATAAACCCATTTGTCTAAAATCAACTAAAATATATAGCAGATTTCCTGCTCTGGTGATTAAAATACTCTGGACCATTTGCCATTTTAAACAGGATTGTTGATATGTGCTTCCAATTCTTTTCAGATTCATGACAAATCAGTAGACTATTACGACCTTAAATAACACAACATGTCATTTTACATGCTTTGGTAAATCTGCATGATATTTGAATCTTCGCAGCCAATGTCATTAGCACCACCCCAGATTCACAGTTTTGCGATATGTATTATGATGCCTTCTCTTAGCACACAGGCACAGTCAGTGTCATCATATTCATCACCAAACTCATCATCGTTGATAATAGATCAGTGGATTTCAAAAGTTCCTCGCCTTCTTTTTAAGCAAATTCTCCAAAAAGTCACAGTGGTGATAATGTTCCATAAGAAAGCACATGTGAACACCAGCGTAACATTCTATGAGCTCCAGATGGTCTCCCTTGCTTTAAAAGTGTGGCTGCTCTAACACTTTGCTTCAGTAAAAACGTCAGCTATTTTTTCAATTATCCCTGATAACTGATTTCACACAGTTCCCCCCAGCACAAAAAACAGCATAAATCCCTGAATGCAGATTTCAGGAATGTGTTAAATGGCTCCAAGTTCAAACCTGGCCCGGAGCACCCTATCACAGATCTCCAACAAACTGAAATGGAGACCCACCACTGAGTAGTTTTCATTCAATCCCCACATCATCACTGAAAAACTCCACGAATCTCCATCTTGCACTTCACACCAGTTCACCAGCACTTTCTTCGCTCTCCTCCTCCTCCTCTTCGCTCTTCTCTTTCTGCGTGGAAAAGTTTGGAATGAACACTTTCTGTCTCCTCTCCACCTCAATCCGACACAAGGGGCACTCGGAGATCTTGTGAGCACAGTTTGAACAGGTCATGTGACCACAAGGGCAAAGTACAGTGCCGACGAGACGAGACATGCAAATACAGCACAGCAGGGAGTCCTCAAGAGTTTCAAGCCTTTCTTTCATTCGCTGTGGACAGAAGAAGAAAAAAATCCAAATCAGATGCTGACAAAACATCTCATGTAGTAGAAGTAAAACAACTGCTATGAGCAATCACCCCTCCATTACAATTGTTTTTCTTTCAAACAGATGGATCAGGCTTGCTCTGTAAATAACCCACCCCTCCATTACAACAATTTTTCGTTTAATCAGATGGATCAAGCTTGCTCTGTAAATAACCCACCCCTCCATTACAACAATTTTTCTTTCAAACAGATGGATCGGGCTTGCTCTGTAAATAACCCCTGATGGACAGCTAGCATGAATGATAATCAACTGGCAAGCTTGCCAATTTCTTGAACACAACTTTCTCTAAAACTATCCAGCCAAGTTCTCACAGGAGCAATTCTAAGTATTTCCAACCTTTGCATTCTGTACACCAAACTTACCTTCCAGTTCCACTCAAGTCAAAGATGGCAATGAACCGAGCTTAAAAAGGCACTTGGTAACAATATTCTTTGTCATTTACTTATGCGTCTAGAACCAAATTTAACAGGCAACTGACCTGGCAGTCGGAGGAAGCACAGTCGAGGGAGTTTTGGTCACGGTCAATGTCCATGCTCTGCATGGAGCCATGGCACTGACTGGTGGTCAGAGACTGCGTAGACTGGGACATGGAGTAGAGTTTCCGACGTGCGTAGTCATAGGCCTCGCGGCTTGTGCGTTTGATGTCGAAAATGTACCTCTTACCTGCAAAGCAGGCAAAGCCAATGAAACCAGCTTGACACAACTATGTGAGAACTATACAGCTTTGACTGTCACATTCTCTGAACACAGGTTGTTGAACTTGAAGTGCCAACAATTTTACTTCATTTATCATTCATTCATCCAATTATCAAGATGTGTCTAACATGAACAACAATGTCAGACAAGATGTATAAATCAAATTCAATCATGTGCGACTGTTCCTAAAAGATCCCTAAAGCTGTATTTTGCATCAATCATCACTCTACAACTCTGAAGAAACAAGACACTGTTAACATAATGAAAATTACCACCAAAAAAAAAAGTAAGTGAATATATGACCTAATGAGATTAAATGTTCCGCTTATGCATGTAAACCAAACCACCCATGGCAAATCTACACAAAAAAACAACTCACCCAGGTCCGAGTTTTCGTTGAAGATGGACACTAAGGTTCCTTTGAGGTCTCGGCAGAACTGGTTGGATACATCGCAGGATACTGTGTCGCACCGGTAGAAGGAATGCATCTCTGTAATACACCGGTAGAGCGCCACAGCCGCTTTGCGACTGACCAGTTTGTAGCCAACTGCCGGCAACAGCTCACCGCTGTCATCAATCAGCTGGAGGTAGATTTCACGCTCTCTGTGCGTTGCCATGTGAATGCTGGGATACGCCAGACTGCAACACAATAGGAGGGTCTGCTTACAAATATGCCTTTCTGGTGGTAGGTAAGTGAATTATATGTGCAGACAAAACCATCTCAAAGATAAAGATAAAAAGAGAGCTACAAAACAGTCCTGGGAGGCTAGCGTCACCCAGACTTCAACGCAAAACAAGATGCAACATGCACTTTATTAAATATGGTGATCAGATTAAGTTTACACAGTTGACGAGGCTGATGATCACTTCTCTGTCCACTTCACCAGACAGGTGAACTGTCCATCATCATCTTAAGACAGAGGACCTTCTAAAACAGACCTACTGTTCTGGGCATACACTGCCAAAACCCATAACAATGTGAGAGAGTCAAATAGAGTTGTATAGTATTGTCCATTTACTGATTAGGGCAGTCTCCAAAATACACTGCATTCTTCTGGAAGGCAGGTGCTCATGATTATTACAAGTATGGATACACACACACACACCAAACATGCACCACTTACTTCTCTTCTGTATTTTCAGCCACATTCTTCAACAGCAATCCCTCTGGCCCAACACCAAAGAGAATCTTATCTCCATGGGCGGAGCGAACTTCGTGAAATTCGTAGCCAAAGGTAGGCAGACGGGACACTTCCTGCAGTAGCCGATACTCTGCAGTGTGCTTCGCCGTGTCCTGCAGAAGTAGGTGTTCCTGCAACAAACAACATGATGCTTATGAGTTCCACAATCCATTTTCTATTCACAAGACTTGTACACTCCCCAACTCAACAAATCAGACTTCAGCACATTGGCTAATGTGTATAAAAACAAACCTACAGTAGGTAAAAGCAAATGATCTGTGAATGTTTTCACCAGGATAAAACAACACGGGAAGTGTAAAATTAACACACAAGAGAGTTCATTAGCACTTGAAATACATCACTCAAGCACAACAACAAAGACCTGAGTCACTATATTATTCTTGGAGAGGAATAAAGGAGGGAGGCCCGCTGGTTCGGTTGCTGGACAGAGTAATAAACTTTATACAACAGATTCTCTTTCTCTCTCTCTTCTTCTTCCCCCTCCCCCTCCCCCATGTCTGTCGTCTCGTGTTGGATTCAACTTAATGTTTCTGCCAAACCTCTACGAAAGAAAACTGATATATGACTTTTACTTGTTTTTGAGTGACTAATTCACTTTTGCACTTGAAGTTGCATTTGATATTTTCCACTGTCGTTTCGCTTTGATAGCACCGAGAGTTACCTGGAGGTAGCTATAATTTGAAAACAAATAAATATACATGTCTGTTAAAAAAATAAAAATAAAAAAAAGACCTGAGTCACCTACAGTAACTCTCACCTGGCATGCATGTAAATACAAAGTACATAAACACCACCAGAGGTACATCCCTGGAATTGTAGTTTTTGATATCAATTTAAAGTAAACTGTAACAAAAAAATAACAAAATCAGCAGCAAAAGAACATGAAATGTTTGCCTTCAGCTTAAATCAAACTTTGACTTAAAAACAGACCAGCAATTACCTGCATGATGGCCTCAAGAACATTCTCATTGGCCCTATTGCGCAGGAGCGCCGACATCACATTTTCATAGATCTGCATCTGGTAAACATTGGTGGTCTGGTCACCATACTCCGCCTGCACAACCAGTGCCACTATCTTGGGAATCTTGTCCTCATGACCGTTCAGGTGCAGCTGGCCCGACTTCAGGTCGTGCCACATCTGCTTGTAGTACAGGTGTCTGGAAAGGAAAAAGAACAAATGACAGCGCGTTCTAAGACACAAGACTGAGAGGTAAAACTATGCACTGTTCGACTGTCAACAAACAAACAAAATGGATGACAGATTACTGCATCACCTGTCCTTTTCCTCTTCAATTCTACGATTAAAAAACAACAAACAGGAACAAACCTAAAGTAATCTGATGAGCACTGAGTCAGCTACACTTATCAAGGACAGCATGCGTCTATTCATTTTTATTGTTACTGTGTTAACAGCATGTGTATGTGGTTTTGTCTTGTTGTTGTCGTTCTACCCCCTTGGTGGTTGGTCTCTGCACTGAGAAAGGACAGCGACTACAATAACTTATAAGCAGGACCCCAAATTTACTGCAAATGCCTGTTCTGTTCCAGTGGCCCTATTCCTGGGCTCAATAAGGAAGCTGACTGCCAAATCTACAAATGCGGTCATCATCAACTTCAACTTGCACAGCTGGGAGAATGTAAACAATGACTGGATGAACTGCTGGGGTCGTCATCAACTTCAACTTCCTCAGAAGGGAGAATGTAAACAGCAACAGGATGACTTGGTGCGGTCACCATCAACTTCAACTCATTGGGGACGGAGAACAGTAACCAGATGAACTGATAAACGTGCCTACCTGGGACACTAAAACTTGTTCTCACCTTGTGATGTCCTGTTGGATGGAGTGGGGCTGGACACAGAACTTGAGGCGCAGCTGGAATCGGTAAGGCTGATGACCAGAGACCTGTTGGTCCACACGATTCCGGAGGTTCAGCCACAGCTGTTCCTGCTTGTTGCCACAGTAACGCAGGCCCAAGTAGTCATCCTCCAGCAAACCCAACTGCTCACACACCTGTGAAGTGTTACACAAAAACACAGTTTAATTAAAAATGAAGATTTAAACACAAGTATAATAAATCATACGCCGATCAATAATCATACAGAAATGGAGGGCCAGACATTTGTTTACAAAATACATACATTTCATATAGTGATATACGCAAATAGTATGCACCCTTCATGCATTCAGATTTTGCTTTATTAAAGTTCACTATCATACCCTGGCAGGAGGATGGAGTAGAGGATTGTTCTGGTTGTAATGCAAAAGTAATGGTAGTCACTTTCAAATTATACATGTATACAGCCAGTGCATGTATATCATGTATACACATGTGCATTAGAACCAAACAAGTACAATATTCATGCACTGACATAATTATACAGTGCTGTTTAACTTGAACGGTACTTTAAAAATCTGTACTTTTCTAAAGTCTCTTCCGTGGGCTTTGAAATGGTAGATCTGTCATTGAAACCTGCACCCAAGTGTTCTGTACACTTGTGAAAGCTCAACAGAACTTACTGTCAAAGATTTCTCCTACAATTTGTATTTAAAGTTTCCAAGACACCTTATGAGAGGATCCTGGAAACATGCCAGTCGATGGATTATTTTCTTTACAAGCTTGCCAAATTCACAAAAAGCACTTGTGCATTGATCATTGACAGAATTTGTCCATGGATGTAAGACTGTAGTGTAACTGCTGGGATAATATTTTATAAACAAAGCTTCAGCAAAGTCCAAGGTAACTTGCAACTACTATGTACATGCAACTCAGTAAGTGAAATTTTAGACTTTAGCTTTCCAATACCCCTATGACCATGACATTAAATCAAGGACAAGGTCACAAAACTAGCATGAATCATAATGAAACCACTCGAAACTCAGTAGAGATCATGTTTGCATCAATTAAAGTTTGAAAGACTGTGAATCACTGAATGAGTGCATGTAGATTACTTGCAAATTTAAATGTTTCTGAGTTAATGACCTTTTTTTGTTTGTTTCTGTTTTACAGGAGTAGCCTCAGGGCCCACACAGCAAGACAGTCCACATGAGTCACACTACCCTCACTCTTCATGAGAGTTGAAAAAGGCCCCCTCTACCACCCACTCCCCAATTCCCTTCCACTAATAATGGTGTGCTCAGTGAGAAGCTATAATACCTGTGATTTTCACATACCCATGCCAGCAGTCACCTGACTCAATGGCTATGATGGCCTTCTGGTTTTACTCACACACCTAACCCCAAAGGCAACCACAGTCTCTTGTTGTTGCAACCACCCAGCCCATTTCACTCTTTAGGTAATGACCTTTCACTAGTTCCAGGTCCATTCATACTCACAGAACTAGGGTCCGGGGCGAGGGAGACAGAAAATAAATTACAGAGTGCTGGCGTCAACCCTCTGAGGAGGGGATATATATAGGAAATGTAATCCTATGTTTAAAATGCTCCTTGCACATTAGCACAACTGATGCCTCAAAGCATACATGCAATGAATCATGCAGGCACACACTCCCCCAGCTACACCACACCGCCCCCACCAAGACACACTCAGTGAGTGTCACTCACACAATCTAAATTTGAGGCACACAAAACTTGAAAGCATTTAATTCACCACAATACTATCAGTGTGTGCAGTGTGCAAACAGCTGTTAATTTTTAGTGTTATGCATCTAAGCTCTGCAAAAGAAGACTTGTACGTTTGGTTCAAACAACAATTCTATAACAACTTAACGTTTTTAACAAACTGTAAAAAAAAAAGTGTAATTACTCTCGGATAAACAAAAGCTACACCTAAATGAAGCAGTCGAACATTCAGTCAATTACCTAAACCTTTTATAACTGAGCATAATTTGAATGTTTACAGTTTAGTAACATAATCTGAATGTTACTAAACTGTAACAGTTACTTCAAATCTGCCCTCACAAGAATGGTTCAGAAGTTGTGTGTTGGACTTGAAGGGTGCTGTCAGTCAGGCTCCAAGTCTGACTGACAATAAAACTTTAGAAGTTCTTTATTTTATTTTATTTATAATCTCCATGTTCACAAATTGCATGTAATCTGGCATATATGAGTTAGTGTAGAAATGAATGTGTGTGTGTGTATGAGTGTGTGTGTGTGCACGCGCGCGCATGTGTTGCTTTACGCCCACAGAAACCATAGGCTTATTAAGGACGGGAGCCCAAGACAGCCACCTTGACTTTCACACAGCTCCTGAGCTGTGTCTGTGTGTGTGCGCGCACGTGAATTGCATGTGCATGTACAACTACAAGTCTACAAAATTATGGTGTGTCCTATATTTGGACACTACATTTACACACTATATTTGGTTTGCCGGGTGTATTAAAACTAAAACTGAAAGAATGACAGTGACATACAAAAAAAATATATATATAAAAATTAAACAATTAAAGTCAGTGTCAATAAATAAGTTACACTAGGTTGGATTCCAGTTCACACGACTCAAGTTTACACTTTCACCTGATCTCAGCTACTTAAACCAAAAATTCAATGACCATCGCTGCAGTAACACCGACAGTGTCTGGAGATGACCAAAAAATCACCGTAATACTCTTCATTCGGACAAAAAAATCACCGTAATACTCTTCATTCGGACAAGTATTCGGCGGTCAGCTCTGCTGGGATCGGCACCACCGTAATGAAAGGCACGCAAATGGCGTATTTATAGATTAAATATCGCAATAGCGTACTTAAGAATAACCACTGACCGTGAAGAATCTCTGGTTACCGAGTACAGTATGCACACATATAGCACACCGAAAGCGCGTGGCCCGAAAGTTGCACAATGAACGAGCCTATCAAAGGGAGCAAACAAAGGCCGAAGTTGGACTTTGGACCCTGATCGGCCATACTCCCTCCAGCTGACTGCCAGCTGGTTGGAACGTGCTCTTACCGAACTGCAATGTACTTCTCCAAGTGCGAAAGTGACGAAATGTTATCACAGAAACATACTTCGTTCATTTCTCCATCGTTTTCCATACATTGTAAACATGACCAGACCAACTAAACCTATCAATTTATAAATTATGCAGAACTGTCATTGATGGTCGGGGACTGACAGTGACAGACGAGAAACTGTGTAGCTTAGGTTTCGGTCGGTTCACTTCCAGTCTCGACTATTCTTCGGTCCTCACAACAACAGAAAGAAACAAAAAAGAAACAGAACTCGTAGCCTAGTTGAAAGTCGTGCCAACAGTTATTGTACCAACAGCCCAAACCCCTCAGTCCAAGTGCCTTGCACCTGTTTACGTGTGCTTTAAAGTTTCTTCCCCCCCTCCTGGTCTTCTTACCTTGTCAAGGCATTGCTGGCCGGTGGCTTTTTGCTCCACTTCAATTTCTAGCACCTGCCAGTCCGGCAGACAAATATGACATCGCATCATCTTCGGGAGTCACAAATATCACATGAACAGGTAAAATTGTAGCATTTTCTGAGCGAACTCTGTCCGCTTCCTCTCACTAACTACATCGCTCGACCGCTCGCAACAAGGGAGTCCACAGTTCTGACGTTTTCTTGGGTCACATGCTTCCAGTGTGCGCTGGGCCGTCAATCTTGCGGTTCAGCCAATCGGATGAACGAAGAGGCGTGGTTTACACTTTACAATAATAACAAAGCAACCGCAGCGTTTTCGCTCGGAAAGTAAGGAAATGATGTCAGCTCTTTTCTCAGCTAAGTGAAATAAGACGAAGAAGTCTTTCTCCAAACTGTGTAATTTATTTCGTGTTGTTGCACGCACTTTGTGTAACGCCGTCCGGCTGACGTCGCCTCGTGAAATGGAGCACAGTGCAAGGCTAGCTGACAGCGGAGCAGGATTTGCCCCGTCCCGTTTATTTGCACCTCTCGGCGTAGCAAAGATCAAAAGGCAGCACTGCGGGTTCAGTGTGTGCGAGAAAAACTGAGGGGCCACTGATTGGCATTGGCAAACTGGAACTAAGAAAGATGCTGACAGCATGATCTCACCACAAACAGCCTAGCCGGCAACATCGGCTTGAGACATGACGTCAGTCAGTTTTCTACTGTTGACTTTTTTGAATTCTCGCCTTTTATCCCCTTTTTGGTAAGAGAATGGGTCTTACGGCGTGTGTGTGATTTTTTAAAATATATGTCAAATTGATGTAACTGGGTTGATTGTTTTCAAATATCATGGACAATGGAAGGAAGGCGTTAGTTTTCGCTATTAATATAACATGATTTATTCATTTAGCCTGTTTTGACCTTCCCGTAGTTATGCTGTTTTATTCCGAACAAAACGTAACAGTTAAATGGGTCTGAATGTAAAACATAATAGAATATATTGTTCAATGTAATTCCAAAATTTCTTAATCATCGGACAATCCAAAAAGAAGTGTTCAATGTAATCTACTACATCATTACAATATGAGCACATCTGATCATCTCTCACTTTCATCTTGCACAGTAATATGTTTGCGGGATGTACATGTGAGGGGGAAAAAATCATACAAAGACGTGTGAATGCGTGAGTGAGAGGAATACTGTAACGATGGATGAATGTTTCTGAATAAACGCCCCACAATGATGTGCTTGGCAAAACAAAAACAAAAACTGGGTTGATTATAGTTTTAAACATACAAACTGTCCGAGAGTCGACGAATCTGATATGATTTAATCAGTTGATGGTCTAGTCATTCATTGATCAGTCTTGACTGAATGGGGGAGGTTGGGGGGGGCATGCCATGACGCAACAAAAACGACGCTTGCGACTCTTGCAGCTGCTATCATCAACTAATAATAATAGTAATATATACCAATATATATTATTGCCGTGGCCGGTTTGCTGTATCAAGCATTCTTCCGGGTACAAGGTTCGCCGGCGGATCGACTGACTTAGGTGCATCAGCGTCCTACCGCTATCGGTCCATCCCCGTGATTCAATTACAATGCATCCGTCGCTGAATCAGCAACACACTGATTAAGGACCTGAAGGTCAAGTTTATGAAGTTATCGCCACGTGATCGGCTGGCACGGCACAGTCACTGAGTGAGACTGGTACAGCACTGAGATTAACAATAGCAAAGATAGTAAGCTACACGGCAACTTATTATAACTTATTGAGTAAGCTACGCAATTAGTGCTATCTTTGCGTATAGTATCATCAGTCAGCCCTTGACCTCATCCCGCTGCATCAGGGCAAAGATTATAAATACAAAGATTTGTATATTATAATCTTTGATCATGGTCAGCCGACATTGCCTCACTGAACTTGACTTATTGAGTCGGCACTGCCATTTCAGTTTGGGTGACACTGACACTGTACATGCCCCGAGAAGCCGACATAGTCATCGTACTTCAGTCCGCCGACCGTAATATTGCCTGTTGCATTGCTTCTATGTAAACGGCTTGCGGTTGTGTCAGCGGCCAGTCAGACAGCTCTGCGGCGGCTTTCCGGCCCAAGCAGGCGAAAAGGTCACCGGGTGCACTGTCGCCAACCGCCTCAGTTTGGTGCCAGGGTGGGAGAGGGGAAAGTGAGGTGTCCGGCCAGGTTACAGGGCTGTCAGCGTGTGTGTGTGTGTGTGTGCGCTGACATTCGGTCCAGTCAGTTAACACCCAATGGCAGCGAGAGAGAGGGGGGGGGGGGGGGGGAGGGAGAAGAAGAACTGAGAAGCGGAGAGAGAGAGAAGCTGATGTGCAAAATTCTGTAGACTGAAAGTCTACTGATGTTATAGACTGAAATTCTACTGATAATTATATATATATATATATTATATATATATATATATATATATATATATATATACACCCCGCTGCATCCGAAGCGGAGGGTCGGAGTTAGCACGGCTCTGTCGCAGCTGGCTTTCTCTGGCAGCATGGAAGCGATGTGGCCGCCACTCAGCGAAACTGACAAATGATTTGAAATGTCAGTAACAAAAAGTATAAGGATTGTATTGTGCCTGGTCAGTCGGTGTCACACCGGCCTGAACTGGCGCGCTCCTCTCTCTCTCTCTCTCTCTCTCTCTCTCTCTCTCTCTCTCTCTCTCTCTCTCTCTCTCTCTCTCTCTCTCTCTCTCCGCCGAAACCGACGCGCCTAACTGACTGACTGTGCTCATATATTGACTGAGTTCCCTAAATGAAATCATATCGATTCATATTTTTGAACTCGGTCAAACAAGCCTACGAGTGATGCCACTGACCTAAAAACGCAGTGTAGCCTACATGTATTTTTAGATCTGTGGACTAACCTGAGACTGCTGAGAATACAAAGAAACGTATTTGTATCTGAGTGCTCGAGGCGGAACGACTAACGTGATTTTTCTCACTTGGACCTGACTGATTACGGCTCAACCGAATTTCACCAAGTAAGATTGAAACTATGTGTTGTCACAGTCCTGGTCGTTGTAATCAAGGCTAAACACGCTCACGCAGTCACCGAAGGAAGCTCGCTCTCTCTCTCTCTCTCTCTCTCAGTCTCTCTCTCTCTCTCTCTCGCCTGTGTTGTGATGACTACAATTGGGTCCGATGTTCACAGTGCAAAGGTCGAGGGAGAGTGAATTGCGCGCCGAGCTCGTTGACCCAGAAACATTCTGCTTGTGACAGAGTTCAGGCAGCTGGCGCAGTGTCGGGTTCAACAAAGCTGCACGGAGCTGGAAGATTCGCTATGGGCTCACGATGATTCGTATCGTATGCCTATGTATGACCCTGTGTAGGCTAATGCCCCGTTCGACTTTATGAAACCAGTCTGGAATATCAACTGATTTTGGCGGGTTCAGTTCTGTGCCCCGGTCAATTTAGCTGTAGTCATTTTGCAATCACCGGCGCGGCGACGAAACTGACAAGTCGATGTTGTTTTGTTGTTCTTGTTGTTCTTGTTGGCTAAAGCAATTTAGTTTAATATTACTGAGAGAGGGGGAAAGGGTGAATTTTATTCCGCTTTGCCTTGGACCTATTTCTCGAATCAGCTAACCTTGAACACTGGTGCTTTTAACTGTGCATGCTGATGAACGTTTCATACCATGCAGTGTTCGTAGCGACCTTGGTCGCATTTCAAAGCCAGTGCAGATCAGAAAACTGAAACTGAAAGTGTGTTTTTTTTCTTCTTGGGGGGGTAGCATCCCATCGAGTTCAAGCTTTGTACGGGTGTCAAATAATGTAAACATGACTTGACTGCAAGCTGGCGTATCTTTAAAAAAACACACAGCTTTACTCAAATATTCCGAGCCGCTGTAGGTATAACCAACAAAATTTAAAACATTCTCCTAGTCACACTCATTTGTGGGTCCTTGAATCGGACTTGACAGTGTACAGTCGCAATGTTAAGTTCTTAAGAATCAAGTCTGATTCAAGGATCCACAAGTGAGTGACTACTGAGAAGAATGTTCTGACTTCGTTTGTTCAGGTTGTTTGTTTGTTTCATGGTTATACTTACAGCGGTTCGGAATATTTGTGTGTCTGATTTCATATCATTGTGTGAGTGTGTGGGTGTTACACGTGTGTTTTCGGGGCTTTTGCGCGTAATTATCTGCTCAGCTGGTTCCTTTCGAGCTAACCCGCGGTTGCTGTTTTGCCGGTGCGTCCATAACTCCGTCACAGGCAGAATGACGGCGGGCGGGTCAAGGGTTCAGCTCGGGGCTCCAGCTACAATGGGCTTGTTAGCCGCAGGGCTGACCTTGTTGTCAGCTGGACAGTGGTGTTTACAATAAAAGGGGGTCAATTTCTGGCAGGTGCTTGTTTTCGTCGGATTGTGGTTTTTTTGGTGTGTTTTATCACGGAAGAGGGACGAGCGCGCAATAATAACCCGTGCCTTCCTCAGTGCCGGCTTCGTAGTA
>JABMCL010002073.1:1357500-1367500 GCA_018857735.1 Alviniconcha marisindica
TGCGAATTACGGTTAACACTGAAAATTAATACACTGAAAAATATAGATAATATTTTTAAATCGCCGCTGATGATGAGCAGTGGAATATATATTTGAATACATTTATACAGGCTTCTGAGACCCTACTCTAGTTCGTCAGTAAGCTGGAGGAAGAACTTGCCTCTGACGCTATGGACATTTTGATGCGCTGCATATATAGCACACGTATATAAGTATATGATATAAGGAGACAAATATCGCTCACTGTGTGAGTGAATGGTGTGTCTGTGTGTGTGTGTGGTGTGTGTGTGTGTGTGTGTGTGTGTGTGTGTGTGTGTGTGTGGTGAGAGAGAGAGAGAGAGAGAGAGAGAGAGAGAGAGGAGAGAGAGAGAGAGAGAGAGAGAGAGAGAGAGAGAGAGAGAGAGAGAGTGTGTGTTGGGGTGCGTGTGTGCGTGCGTGCGTGTATGCATGTGTGTGTGTGTGTGTGGTGTGTAGTAGTGTGTGTTGGTGTGTGTGTGTGTGTGTGTGTGTGTGTGTGTGTGTGAAGGGGAGAGAGGTGGTGGTGTGGTCGTGGTGTAGTGTGTGTGTGTGTGTGTGTGTGTGTGTGTCTGTGTCTGTGTCTGTGTGTCTGTGTCTGTGTCTGTGTGCGCTAATATATGAAGCGTGGCTGATGGGGGAGGGGGGAGGGACCACCGACGGACAAACGCGTACAACCCCTTCGTGAGCCATAATAGTTTTTTGTTTTCTGTTTTTTTGTTTTTGTTCTTTCTAAAACAGTAAAAGACCGTGTTTGAATCAGCATGCAATACGTCACTGATCTATCATCGACGGCGCGGACTCGACACACTAGTTGAATCGCACTGAGTCGAATCAGTAGCAAGGAATGCACTACGCGCAGGAAACGGCTGTGACACTTCTGCACTCGTTTTCTCCCGGCCCTGGGTGAGGTCAGCGCTGAAGCTTACTGCAACCAAGGACGGTGTCATTAGTGTCGACATTGGCCACTGAGTAAGGCCAACTCACCCACGTTGAGTGTCAGTCGTCAGGCGACACGCTAACGCGGAAAGCCTTGTATCACTATCAGTGAGTCAGTATAGCGCGTCAGCATGTCTGTAGTTTCACGGCGTGAAAAACCACCGAACATCATCCCGGCCACAGTGACACCAGTATTAGCATGCACGAATAAGGCTGCTAGTACTAACACGCACGAATAAGGCTACCCGGCCACACTAGAACTAGCATGCACGAATAAGGCTACCCGGCCACACTAGAACTAGCATGCACGAATAAGGCTACCCGGCCACACTAGAACTAGCATGCACGAATAAGGCTACCCGGCCACACTAGAACTAGCATGCACGAATAAGGCTACCCGGCCACATTAGTACTAACATGCACGAACGATAAGGCTACCACCGAACATCTCCGCGGCCACACTAGTACGAACATGCACGAATAAGGCTACCACACTAGTACTAACATGCACGAATAAGGCTACCACACTAGTACGAACATGCACGAATAAGGCTACCACACTAGTACTACCATGCACGAATAAGGCTACCATACTAGTACTAACATGCACGAATAAGGCTACCATACTAGTACTAACATGCACGAATAAGGCTACCATCGAACATCCTGCCCCCATTAGTACTAACGTGCATGAATAAGGCTACCATTGAACATCCTGCCCCCACTAGTACCAACATGCACGAATACAGCCGTATCATCAGCCTGGCAGGTAGGTAGGGAGTGTTGCTTAATGTCCTCAGATGTCAGTTGACATATTAGGGACAAGCTGAGACCAATGCCGAAGCATGGTTCAATATAGCTTTACGTCCACGGAAACCAGAAGGCTCGTTAGGACAGACAGCCCAGGACGGCCACCTCAACTCTCACACAGCCTGGCAGACTGAAGGCAGTAAGTGAAGGTAACGACGGCTTACGTGTCTTAGTTGAGTCGATGAAGAAGGCCTATAAATATCTTCAGTGCATGTAGTCGATCTCTCTCCGTCCCGAATAAGCCTTATGGTTTCTGTGGACGTTAAGCACCATGTTTACTTACTTAGTCGATCTCGACTGTCACTCGTTAGTCGAGTCAGCGTCAGTTGCCACCAATTCAGCCGTTGGAAACGCGCTCAAGGCTGGTTAGAAAGATACTACTATGCCATGGTCTTACATCATGTTATATTGGCTATATATATTCAAGTCCATAGCTACAGACTACCAGTTTGGCCTAGCGGTAAGGCATTAGGCTGGTAAGCGGAAGGACCTCGGTTCGACACCGCTTCGGCTCTCCTTTCTCTTCAAAAAGGTTGTGGTTTGTGGACACTGTCTTGTGACTTTGTCCATGACTTCCTACTGAAACATTAAAATGGCTCTCATCGCTGCCCATCTTAATGCAGGAATCATTCTGGTGGTGACAGTGTAGCAACAGGTATATAATCTCCCGGCCTCTCTCCCCACCTCTACCCGTCCCTAATAAGCCGTACGGTTTCTGTGGACGTTAAGCACCATGTTTACTTACTTCCCCACCTCTATACCCCCTTCCCCCCCTTCTCCCCGTCCCTAATAAGCCTTGTGGTTTCTGTGGCCGTTAAGCACCATGTTTACTTACTTACAGAAACTCAGAGTTCAGGAGCTGTGTGAGAGTCGAGGTGGGCGTCCTGGGCTTTCGACCTAATGAGCCTTACGGTTTCTGTGGACGTAAAGCAACACTGAACCATGCTTAGGCATTGGTTACAGTTTGTCCCTAATATGTCAACCGACATCCCAGGACATGAAGCTCTACATCATCATCACAGAGACTCTTTCGCTAAAGAGACCGTACCCCACGAATTTATTTACTGCTAGTCTCAAACACGAAGAAAGAAGGGAAGGCAAAGGGAGAGAGTGTGTATGTGTATAAATGGGGACGGGGGGAGGAGGGGCGAGGGGAGGGGAGGGGCAGGATCTTTTCAGATCGAATCGACCTGCTCTCAGCCAGCTGTTTCGTCCATGGACCTGTATATATATAGGTCCATGGTTTCGTCAGCCTCGCCTTACTGTGCCACTAGGTCACACAGCATTTTCTCTTTGCAAACTGCGTGTTGACAAAGAGAAACTCTTTTTTTTCCCCCACTGAGTTTCGTATTTAAGCATTCCGTAACGCTTTACCCTCAGCCGTGAGCCGGTTTGGCCTAGCGGTAAGGCGCCAGGCTGGTAAGCGGCAGGACCTCGGTTCGATACCGCTTCGGCTCTCCTTTCTCTTCAAAAAGGTTGTCAAATAAAACTCCTTCTAAGTATTTAAAAGCGGCTCAGCTTTAAAGATCACGTTACGGTTGTCACTGAAACAGCAGCGTACACTGACTCCAAAATGGAGTGACTCCGTGTTAGTTTACAACAATGTGAAATTAATGTCTTTTGCAAGAAAATTGTAATTTTCAATGTTTGGTCAGTTCTTAGCTACTGGTTGTACAGAAAATATTTTCAAGTACTACTACTTGGTTCTTAATGTCCTCGGATGTCAGATGACATATTAGGGACAAGGAATATTTTCAAGTAGATAGCTCCTTTTAAGTATTTATTTATATTTATTATTTATGAGATGTGTATAATAGATTGTATCAAATAAGAGAATGATTCCAGTCTCTAGTGGTGAAATTAAAGGTTTTATATATATATATAATATTATATATCACGGCCACAAAAATTGGCCGAATATTTGGGAACTTTATGCCAATTTGTTGTTTTTCTTTGATTTGATCATTTGAGAGAGAGAGAGAGAGAGAGGGAGACAGACAGACAGACAGAGACAGAGACAGAGAGAGAGGCTATTCTCATTGGAAATAGTCATCACTCTAGAAGTAAATGACCACGAAATTGGAGCATCCTAAAGCGCTTTCTGTGTGGAACGTCGCGGCTCAGCCAGTGTGCATGTGACGTCACCGTGGTCCCCACTACAACAGACGCCGAATCGAGTATTTCGATTGCAATCTAAACCTCACTATTATAAAAAGGCGACCAATTCGTGGCAGCAGGCGGAGCACTTTAAGCTGTATTCTGAGCTGTTACTCTGTGCTTAGAGGAAAGAAGAGTTGACACTTAAAAACTCTGCATTCATTCCTAGCCCTTACAGTGGGAATCTTAATTTCTGTGTCCGCTGTGCCATGCAGCGACCAACACCACCCTCTACTTTTAAAAAAACAAACATAAAAAATACAAAAAATCTGTTCAGAGTCTCACACTAGAGCCGGGTCGCTGGAGACTGTGCTCCACTTCAGAGCCAAAGGCTGAATGAGATTAGTGTCGGGTTGAAGGCCACAGTCTAAACCCTTTCTGTGGAGTGGAGTGGCGGGGTGAAAAACTCTGTGGGTGGGTGGGTGTGGCGCGAGTGCGCGCGTGGTGTGTGTGTGTGTGTGTGTGTGTGTGTGTGTGTGTTGTGTGTGTGTGTGTGTGTGTGTGTGTGTGTGTGTGTGTGTGTGTGTGTGTGTGTCGCGAGTGCGCGCGTGGTGTGTGCGTGCGTGCGTGCGTGCGCGCGCGTGTGTGTGTGTGTGTATGTGTGTGTGATGTATGTGTGTGTGTGTGTGTTGTGTGTGTGTGGTGTGGTGGTGGTGGTTGTGTGGTGTGTGTGTGTGTGTGTGTGTGTGTGTGTGTGTGTGTGTGTGTGTGTGTGGTGTGGTGTGGTGGTGGTGGTGGTGGTGGTGTGTGTGTGTGTGTGCGTGTGTGCGTGTGTGTGTGTGTGTGTGTGTGTGTGTGTGTGTGTGTGTGTGTGTGTGTGTGTGTGTGTGTGTGTGTGTAAACGCCATCGATATTTTTAACTTCCAAAGTCGTCGTTCTTCGTGTTACTAGGACACAGACCCACATAAACCTACATTAATACGCTTGTCGAAGGAATCAGCAAGGTTGTGAAATCTCTCTCTGTCTCTCTCTCTGTCTCTCTCTGTCTCTCTCTGTCTCTGTCTCTGTCTGTCTGTCTGTCTGTCTGTCTGTCTGTCTGTCTGTCTCTGTCTCTCTCTCTCTCTCTCTCTCTCTCTCTCTCTCTCTCTCTCTCTCTCTCTCTCTCTCTCTCTCTCTCTCTCTCTCTCTCTCTCTCTCTCTCTCTCTCTCTCTCTCTCACACACACTTTTTGTGAATAGTACATTATGGTGCTTGAAATATTGGTTGCGTGTTTTAAAGATGGACGACATCAGGATCCCGAAGCAAGCATATAAAATGATGATTTTAATGGATGAAAGCGAGAAGAAATGTTGGGTCACTGAGGTGAAGAATATATTAAGCAAAAACGGCTTTTACTGTGTTTGGTTACAACAAGGTGTTGGAGACTAAAAGAATTTTTTACGTGAATTGAAACAGACTTACAGACAATTTTATTCATGAATGGAATGCAACTATGATACTTTCCACACCGCAGTGTTAAGTCATTATTTGAACCAGAGCAATACCTTTCAGCCCTTGAAATATATTGCTTCAGAGTTGGATTGTGCCAACTGCGACTCGGTGTGCTACCAATTAACAACAATATTCATCGCTACAGTGCTTGTGCGATCCAGAGAAATTGTGTATTTTGTGTAAATGCGATAGAGAACGAAGAGAACTTGTTGTTCGCTTGTCCCCTGTATAATGACACCCGGGAGAAACTTCTGAACGATACATCTCAAAACGCAGTCACGGCTTCACTGGAAAATCATGGTTCAGGAGCTGTGTGAGAGTCGAGGTGGACGTCCTGGACCGTCCGTCCTAACGAGCCTTCTGGTTTCCTTGGACGTAAAGATTTATTGCACCGTGCTTCGGCATTGGTCACAACTTGTCCCTAATATGTCAACTGACACCTGAGGACATAAAGCATCACTTCATCATCATCATCACTGGAAAATGTTCTTTCCTGGAAAAGCAAAACAAATATGTTTCGATTGGCCAAGTTTGTTTTCAGTGCGATTAGGAGAAGAAAAGAGTTTACGGGGTCAAACTAGTTTTACGATATAGCATTGTACACAACAGACTGGTTTACGGTTTGTCTTTTGCTTGTTCATGTTTTTTGTATTTTATTTTAAGATTAATGTGTATATGTACTGATTTTAAACTTTATTTTAACTTGTACTGGGGCCTGTGGCCGATATGCAATTAAAATTTATAATTTCAAATTTCTCTCTCTCTCTCTCTCTCTCTCTCTCTCTCTCTCTCTCTCTCTCTCTCTCTCTCTCTCTCTCTCTCTCTCTCTCTCTCTCTCTCTCTCTCGTCTACTGTGGTTTCAAACGAAACGATCGATGTCCTTTCAAAGTGGGTGGTGTTTACAGCTCGAGTTCACCTGCTCGACTTAAACGTGAAAACAACGAGTAGAACTGAACACAAGAACAATCGGGCAAAAGCACAACACCAACGACACGCTGGTGTCAGTCGCACCATGAGCCGTCTGCATAATCCTTCATTACGCACTGCTGAGGGAGCTTCGCTGGAGCGTGTGCTGGCAGCACAGCCTTCGCCGCCGTTGACCGTGTGGTCAAGGAACCCCAGGTAAGGTGGAAAATGCCTCTGACCGCACCGCCGTGCCAGCCGGCCCAGTGTGCAAATAGGTTTTTACTGCCACAGGCACCAGAAATTTATCATTGCTATATAGTCCAGTAACGTATGTCTGCGAAAGCGGCGATTTCAAAAGCAATGTCATGCGACCCGGCTTCTGCTATTATTGTTATTATTATCATCATTATTATTGATCACTTGGGTATAGCGCTATTCTCTGCTCTCGAGCAGACTCATTGTGCCTATGTCGCATGTGTTTCTGAATTAATGACTGGATCCTTTTATAGCGATTTTTTAAAATTATTTTAATATCCATCGAAGTGTGTGTGTGTGTGTGTGTGTGTGTGTGTGTGTGTGTGTGTGTGTGTGTGTGTGTGTGTGTGTGTGTGTGTGTGTATGTGTGTGTGTGTGTGTGTGTGTGTGTGTGTATAAACGTCATCGATATTTTTAACTTCCAAAGTCGTCGTTCTTCATGTAGTTACCAGGACACAGACCCACATAAACCTACATTAACACGCTTGTCGAAGGAATCAGCAAGGGTGTGAAATCTCTCTCTCAGACTGTGCTCTTCGGTTGTTGCATGGTTGGTGCCACGTGAAACTGCTGCCGTTTATACAAACAGACCTCAGGCACTAGGAGATTTAATCAATATACCAATTAATTATTAAAAAAATTCTTTCTACGACAGGCCCCCAAAATGCCCATTACTCTAGTCATGGACGTACATACACTGGAGTATATGTAGGTGGACGGCTCGACAGTCTAGTCCGGCCTGCGAAAAGGCAGTTCTCAAGCATTGTGCGATCCCTTCTGCGATTGGACATACTGACCTCAAGCACCGACAGATTTTTTATTTTTTTATTTTTAGAAGCAATAATTATTTATTTATGATGCTAGACAGCGTTGTCCAATAATAATGCGATAACTTACATAAATACATGCCACAATTTGCAAATTTGTTGTTTTTTCGTCGTTTTTCTTCTTCTTTCTTTTTTTTATTTTATTTTATTTTTTATTTTTGACGCCACGCCGGCAGTGTACAGCGCCAGATCTGACTTACAAAAAAGCAAAACAAAACGAACAAAATCAAAAAACTAAAACGAAACGAAAGTACAGATAAGTAAATATTTAATTCAAAAAATAATAATTCAAGACATGCGTGAAGCAAGCGCCTGTGTCGGCGATGGACGTGGGCCAGACACGGTAATAACAGCATGGACTCTACGCAACGTCCATGGTCGTAAGCGGCACGCCAGGTTACGTCCGTCCTTCGTGCCAGTGACCTCTCTCCTGGCCGCTGCTGACGCTACTAGGCTTCACCCAAGGATTAGCATAATATATACCTCAGTGCCTTTAAGGTTTCCTGCACGATTTTATCGATTAGGTCTTGAAAGCCGATTTGAAGGGGCCGCTGAGTCGATTCTGCAGTGCTCTAGGACCTGAAATGCCTGCCTGTTTTGGCTAATCATAAACTTGAATCGATTCGAACACATAATGGAAAACACATTTAAGAAACATCATTTAAAATTGATGTGAAATTGATCGATAGACGAGTAGGCCGTGTAGGCTGTTTTAGGCGATGTGAACAGCGGCCTTTGAAAACAAAGAAGCTTTTCATTTTTGATTTGTTATAGAAACGGTTAATCGTTCAGGGGCGACCTTCACATTTCTCTCTGAAATAATTTACCTGTTTTCCCGTGAAACAAGCGTTAGGATTAAAACGGAAGCGTATGTTTTACCGGATTGTTTTCTCCTGAAAGAAGCGTACGTGTTACCGGACCGTTTTCTCCTCAAAGGCTTAGCGTACGTTTTACCGGACTATCTTCTCCTGAAAGAAGCGTACGTGTTACCGGACTGTTTTCTCCTCAAAGGCTTAGCGTACGTTTTACCGGACTATCTTCTACTGAAAGAAGCGTACGTGTTACCGGACTGTTTTCTCCTCAAAGGCTTAGCGTACGTTTTACCGGACTATCTTCTACTGAAAGAAGCGTACGTGTTACCGGACTGTTTTCTCCTCAAAGGCTTAGCGTACGTTTTATCAGTTTTCCCCTGCGCCAATGCACATATTATAGCTATTCAAACGCCTTAATGAGTGTATCTCGTTATATTATAATAATTATATATATATATATATATATATAATATATATATATATATATATATATATATATATATATATATATATATATATATATATATATATATATATATAAACAGTTATCTTAAAGGGAGAATGAGTGTATCTCATGTTACTGTTACAGTAGTATTACATAATGTGAGATGCTTAGAACTTACTATGTATGAATGAGCGCCATAAAAATACCATTTTGCTTGCATAATTGATTGATCTCAAACCTTGCTTTGTCCAATACAAACGACTTTTCTCCAACAGATATATCTATATATCATAAAATGCTGGGCTGAATGGTCTTATTTAAAAATCAATAATAATAAAAAATTAAAAAATCAACGTTCTTGAATTTATGACGGCTAGAGAAGATCGACTGTACAAAACATCGTCTAGTGTCTCGCCGTCCGCTAAAAACACCGTATAATGTCACACCGTCCGCTAAAACATCGTCTAGTGTCACACCGTCCGCTAAAACACCGTCTAGTGTCACACCGTCCGCTAAAACACCGTCTAGTATCACACCGTCCGCTAAAACACCATCTAGTGTCACACCGTCCGCTAAAACTGACACCATCTAGTGTCACCCCGTCCGCTAAAACTGTCTAGTGTCTCCCCGTCCGCTAAAACACCGTATAGTGTCACACCGTCCGCTAAAACACGGTCTAGTGTCATACCGTCCGCTAAAACACCGTCTAGTGTCACACCGTCCGCTAAAACACCGTCTAGTGTCACACAGTCCGCTAAAACGCCGTCTAGTGTCACACCGTCCGCTAAAACGCCGTATAATGTCACACCGTCCGCTAAAACGCCGTCTAGTGTCACACCGTCCGCTAAAACGCCGTCTAGTGTCACACCGTCCGCTAAAACACTGTCTATTGTCTTCCCGTCCGCTAAAACACCGTATAGTGTCACACCGTCCGCTAAACACCATCTAGTGTCACACCGTCCGCTAAAACACCATCTAGTGTCACACCGTCCGCTAAAACGCCGTCTAGTGTCACACCGTCCGCTACCGAAAACACCGTCTAGTGTCACACCGTCCACTAAAACACCGTCTAGTGTCACGCCGTCCGCTAAAACACCGTATAATGTCACACCGTCCGCTAAAACGCCGTCTAGTGTCACACCGTCCGCTAAAATGCCGTCTAGTGTCACCCCCGTCCGCTAAAACACCGTCTAGTGTCACCCTCCGTCCGCTAAAACACCAGTCTAGTGTCACACCGTCCGCTACAGTTAGACACCTCTAGTGTCACACCGTCCCTAAAACACATCTAGTGTCACCCCGTCCGCTAAAACACCATCTAGTGTCACACCGTCCGCTAAAACACAAATCTAGTGTCACCCCGTCCGCTAAAACACCATCTAGTGTCACACCGTCCGCTAAAACAC
>JABMCL010002073.1:1372500-1472500 GCA_018857735.1 Alviniconcha marisindica
GGTGCGTGTGTGCGTGCGTGCGTGTATGCGTGCGTGCGTGCGTGCGTGCGTGCGTGCGTGTGTTTAAGCGGCTAGGAGATGCTGATTGGTCTATGCTATGTGCAGCATGGAGCCACATATGGTATTGCTGTTGCCATCTGAGTTATATTTGTTTTGTTGTTGTTTTGTTGTTGTTTTGTTTCATTTAATGTTAATTTCTTGAAAATATTTTTCTTTCTTTTTTCTTTTCTTTTTTGACCTTAATTTTGACCATTTTTAACCTTACCTTTTTGTCTTTCTTTTGTAAACATGTTGTTTTTTTGTTTTCTTTTTTTGGACCTGGTATTAGAAATTTTGATGGAAGGGTCGATGATACCACTGAGCATCTACTAACTTTAGGTGCTATTGTATACAAAGGTAATATCGAAGGGACTACTGTTCTGGCGGAATGATATGTGTGTGTATAATTGTTATGTACCGATGTATGTTCTGCTTGTGCGAAAAGCTGAATGATCTGTGAATGAGAATTGTTTTTGTAGATTAACCAATTTCGCCCTGATACGTAAAACCGAAATGACTGAGTGAGTGTAAATAAACAAAATTTAAAAAAAAGATTAAAAAAATTAAATTAAAAAATTAAAAGGGGGTGGGGGGGGGGGTGCAGGGCTAATCGCCTATATCTATTTATTCTATTTATTCGCTGAACACTGCATTTCCTTCCAATTTTAAATGCTTGGGGTTTCAGTTCCTTACTTTTTTGCCCTTCAGACAAACAAAAAATGTAACGTGTCCTGACCAAAAACGATGTTAGTCAAACTGACACACGAAGAACTGTAAAAATCCAGCACTACTATCCCCCCCCCCCCCCCCCCCAGCCGTCTTCTCCCCCCCCCCCCCACCCCACCATCCAGCGCGCCCCACCCCTACCTTTCGTTCCCGTCCACCAACTTTTGAGTCCCTGCATGCAGCAGCTCTCAACTGTCACAGTGTCAGAGGAGGAAGGCGTAATCCTTCGTGAACAATGACACGTTTCCCGGCTACGACCTGTGAGCCTCTGACAAGTTGCAAATTACGCATTTGCAAGGACGACCTGGTTTTTGTTGGGGGACTTTCAAGCGGGGGGGGGGGGGGGGGGGGGGGGGAGGGTGAAGCACGGTGGGGCGGGGAAAAAATGAGTACAGCCGTGACGTCAGACATTGTTGTTGCTCGTTTTGTTGTTGTTGTTTTTCAGTGTGTGCGTGTGTGTTTCTTCTTCTTATCTGTTTCTCCTTCTTCTTCTTCTTCTTCTTCTGCTGCGTCTTCTTTAACCCTTTCACTGCCATGTTTGCCGCGCCGTCATTCGGAAAACAACCAATAAAAGGTCCAGAGCTGAAATCATTAAGGTTAAGCATGGGGGGAGGGGGGGGGGGGTTATGGAGTGGGGGAGAGGGAAATTATATACCTATCGCTACACTGTCACCACCAGAATGATTCCTGCATTAAGATGGGCAGCGATGAGAGCCCTTTTAATGTTTCAGTAGGAAGTGATGGACAAAGTCACAAGACAGTGTCCACAAACCACAACCTTTTTGAAGAGAAAGGAGAGCCGAAGCGGTATCGAACCGAGGTCCTTCCGCTTACCAACCTAACGCCTTACCGCTAGGCCAAACCGGCTCAGCAGGCTGTGGTAGTGAAGGGGTTAATATATAACCGTAGCGGTGGTCACATGTCTGTGTGTGTTGGCGGCTCACAAGTGGATGCATCAGTCACCATGCATGCGACAATCACATGATGATGAAGTGATGCTTTATGTCCTCAGATGTCAGATGACATATTAGGGACAAGTTGTGACCAATGCCGAAGCACGGTGCAATAAATCTTTACGTCCACGGAAACCAGAAGGCTCGTTAGGACGGACAGTCCAGGACGTCCACCTCGACTCTCACACAGCTCCTAAACCATGTGTCAATCACAGTGAGTGACTGGGTTTTTAACGCCTTGGGAGTGTCAAAATCGGCGTGTGTGACGTCACTTGCAGGCGTAAACAATGCATTTTAAACGCTCACGTGACCCTCTGTCCAAGCCAGACACATGTCACTTCATGCTGGAAGAGGACTGGGGAAAACCAAATTGAATAAACCGGGAGGGTGGCAGAAACCAAAGATGCAGAAATCTTGTAACTTGTAGCTAATAATTACATGAAAATATTCTGATTAGTTAGTGGATTGTTGGATTTTAACGTCGCACCACTTCAGAATGAGTCAAACTATGTCAATGATAAGTAAAAGTACATTTCAAAACTCTTCTCAAGATTATGTAAATCAGTTCTTTCTAAAGTCAAATCGGTACAAAATCAGTCGTCCAACTAGCCTTCTCAGGGCAGTTTTGTTCAATAAGGCTAGCCGTTTTCCAATGGATAAAAGAGTTCAATACTAAAATTTTAAATCAAGGATTTTGTTTTACGCTGCTCCTTTGATGGTTTTCGCTTTAGAGTCCCACTTGCGTCAGTGACGATTAGAAGTTCTGGCGGGTTAGGTCCAGCAAGGTGTGCAGGCTTATCGACGTAGCCAATGAAGACTGAGTCTCTCTCTCTCTCTCTCTCTCTCTCTCTCTCTCTCTCTCTCTCTCTCTCTCTCTCTCTCTCTCTCTCTCTCTCTCTCTCTCTCACAACACACACACACACACACACACACACACATACACACACTGATACACACACTATGACTCTCTCTCTCTCTCTCTCTCTCTCTCTCTCTCTCTCTCTCTCTCTCTCTCTCTCTCCTTTCTCTCTTCTCACACACACACCACACTACACACACTATACACACTCTCTCTCTCTCTCTCTCTCTCTCTCTCTCTCTCTCTCCTCTCTCTCTCTCTCTCTCTCTCCTCCACACACACACACACACACACACACACACACACACACACACACACACACACACACACACACATTGATTCATGGTTGCTTTACGTTCACAGACTGAAACCACTGATGAGGCTTATTAGGGACGGGGAGCCCAGGACGGCCACCTCATCGACTTTCACACAGCTCCCGCTGAGCTCTAACACACACAAACACTACTAGTACTACTCACTCCACTACACACTACTACACTGTTTTGATGCACGTGTCCGGGTGTTTAGTCACGTGGCGTCGCGTACGGAAATATCTTAAAATAGCGACAGTAATACTTTTTTCTTCTTTTGTTTCAGATCCATTTTGTGCGCGGTTCCGTCATCCTAATGGGAAATTTTGCGGGTCTAGTCAGTGCGGTGCCATTATCCGTCGCTGATCAAGTCCGTTTTAACTTTCGTAACGGAGTTTAAAATTAGAGACAGGCAATATCCTTTTATAAATAACGAAACTGAAACCCTTTTTAGGCGGAAAATCCAGGTGACTCAAATCGCCAGGTGGAGGCAACAACATTTTTCAGAGCTCAGGAGCTGTGTGAAAGTCGAGGTGGCCGTCCTGGGCTCCCTACCTAATAAACCTACGGTTTGGACGTAAAGCAAAACTTCACCCAACTTCACCCAATAACATTTTATTTTTTTTAGCCCCGTCCATAATAAGCCTACGGTTTCAGTGCGGACGTAAAGCAAAACTTCACCCAACTTCACCCAATAACATTTTTTTTTTTTTAGCCCCTCCATATAAGCCTACGGTTTCGTGGACGAACCACCTCACCCCCCCCCCCCCCCTTCACGACCTGGTTTCGATGACCCATATTCTGCCTTGACCCAATTTTATTTTATTTCAAGTTATTTTTAACGACCTTCATTGCGTACACGGTCTCGAGAGTGCGCAGATCCTGTTGTGCGTCTGCCATAAACGTGCAACCGAGTTACATCAAGGTTATATAAGTCTGTGCCTAGACTACCAAAAGGGGAAACAAGCCAGCAGCTGATCTCATCGTCTCGCGGAGGGAAACCCCGATCCGCACGGCGCACGGCGGACTGCCGGATGGCTACAACAGCTTGAGCGGCTCAGCTGGGCGGCCTTGACTCTTCCCTCACCTCAACCCGATCAATGCAAGTCAGTGGGACAGGAAAACATCACCGACTTTTCCTCCTCCTGTACCCTTGTAGGCGACGGGAGCTGCGCAGGCCTACGTCGGACTTTGCACTCGTTAGTTTGTTTATGCCAGTGTTGTTGTGTTGGATAACAGGCGTCTCTCTCTCTCTCTCTCTCTCTCTCTCTCTCTCTCTCTCTCTCTCTCTCTCTCTCTCTCTCTCATAATATTTCACTATGAATGTCTTGGTTATTAGTAGTACTGTAGCAACGGCAGATATGTGTGAGTCGGCTTTTGTGCTTAATATTTTTACCGTTGAGAAATAAAGTTTAATCAATCAGTCAGTCAGTCAGTCAGTCAGTCAGTCAATTTCTCTCTCTCTCTCTCTCTCTCTCTCTCTCTCTCTCTCTCTCTCTCTCTCTCTCTCTCTCACACACACACACACACACACACACACACACACACACACACACACACACACACACACACTGACTTTGTAACTACTATTTTCGAGCGAATGGTGCAAACAGAAGAGACTGACATGACAACACAAAATCAGTTGAACTGTCCGATGTCCGAACCGGCGACTCAGCAAGTGTCCTGACTCGGTGCAGGGTGTGCTATCACCTTGCTGTGAGTGAACAGATACTCAAACAGACGTGACACTGATATGATTGCGGATTGGCCAGTCCAGAACGACTGCTGACAGCTGCCCGGAGTTGTAGGCTGCTTGCTCTCAGTCGCTCGGTGAATGCCGCAGCCGCCCAGTCCGTTTGCTTTACCCTCCCGCCCTCCTTTCTCTCGCCCCCACCCTGTATCTCGGTCATTTTCTCAGTCAGTGCTAATCTGTCTACGAGTACCATGCACAGTGGATATATGCGGTTATCGCCGAGTCTGTTCACACTCATCACTTGTTGGTTTCAGGCCGGTGTGCATAATTATATACCGAGCCTGTACGCGGCACCGACTGACAAACATACCGAGGGCTGCGCAGGTTAAAGATCCAATGTTCACCGTGGCTGCAGAATGGCGTGTACGGCCAGTGGTACGGAGACACACAGACTGGTGTTTCATAAAACGGATTTACCATCTCAGTCAGTGTCGGCACCGCCGATGCTTACACTGACTCAAAGTCAGTTGGACACTCATACGAAAGAACGGAAGTGGCTCAATGCATCGTGCACACACACACACACACACACACACACACACACACACACACACACACACACACACGGGCGGCATATTCAGTGCAAACAGGTGACCGAAAATCGTTAAAAGCAAAAAATCGGCCCAAGCAATATTGGGTCACCGTATTCTTCAGTAAAAGAGGCCAATGGCGATGCTTATTTCGACCAATGGAAAGCCGTGTGCGGTGGAGACAGCGCGCGTGCCATATAGTCTCGTGCCGTATTGTAGACAGTCCAAGCCGTAAGATGATGTCAGAGCAAAGAAGGGGTTCTTCGCAATCGGCCCCGGAAACGTACTCCGAGCATCGCCTTCCGGCACCTTTCTCCTAAGCCTTGGACGTCGTCACTGAACAGTGGTTAATGGCTACAGTATGCCCCGGAAAATCACCCACTGCTTACTTGCAGCGTGATCGCGAATCAAAGTGCAACCTGTGTGGTTGCGAGTGGTGCGTCCGTGTTAATCTCTCTCACTGACTCTCTCACTCACTCTTGTTTACAGTCAAGTTGCACGTGTCGCTTGCATGCCGCAGGGTCTGTATTATAACGTCGCGAGGCGGGTGTCAGTAAATCTCTGACGGCGAATCTGTCAAGCAGACTCATTGTGGGGCGGGGCTGGCAGCTGTACTCGTGGCGCGGTGCAAGTGTTCGCGGTGGCGGTCATTGGCGTCACTCGACGAAGGCTGTTACCTAAGCTAAACCCGAGAAGAAGAACCACTCGATAAAGACCGTGTTGTTAAATCCGAGAAGAACAACCACTCGATAAAGACTGTTGCTGAACCTGAGAAGAACCATTCCATAAAGGCTGTTGCCGCCTAAACCGCATGAAAGGAAGAATCACTCGATAAAGTCTGTTGCTAAACCTAAGAAAAGGAACGCCTTGATAAATGCAGCTATGCTAGAAAGGCCCGAAAAAGAAAAAACACTCCATAATGGCTGTTGTTAAACCTGAGAAGAAGAAGAAAAAAAGGCATGCCTGTAACCAGATTGCCTTGCAGCCTTGTGACTGATATAGCCTACCATGTATATAATATATATATATATATATATATATATATATATATATATATATATATATATATATATATACAGATATGGTTGTTTGTTAACTGCAAATAAGTGTGTGTGTTTTTTAAACATAAATCTCTGCCTGGTGCAGCTCAGTTCCTGACGTACATGTTGTTAACATGATCATTGTAAGATCAGTCAAATATCACTAATGTGAAAAGACTAAATAAAAAAGGAAGAAGAAGGAAAGCCTGCGATGTTCCAGGTCATGCTGTCAGTGTCACTTAGCCTACTAAGATTCATTGTTGGCCTTTGCTTTGTATGATATATACAAATTTGAACCACTGGCCCAAACTGACATTGAAGAAAGCTTCACTTATTGAAATTCCCACCGTTTCAAAGCAAAAATAATGCATGGTCTTTTCAAGTCCGTTTATAATATTACTAGCATGTGGCATTCTGCTTGTCATAATCCAAAGAAACCTGAATCAATGACATAATTGCTGTTGCATACACAAAACAAACAAAACCACAAAAACAAAACCCCGGCCAAGGAAAAGATCCTCATCTAAATGGCAGCCAATGGTTCATGTGATGCAGCTGGTGAAAACCTTGGAAATACTAGATATGCAACTTTTGGCATTTTCTTCATCATCTTCATCTAATAGAAGTTAGAACCAGCATTTGCATCTGAACTTGAACTTCTTCGCCTAAGACCTGTTTGCCGCCATTCATAAAACTGCTTTTTCTTTGCTGCATGTGTTATGTGCGACTATGAATACACACAAAAAAAGAGAGAGAGAAAGGTGATACACTTTGAAGAAGAAAAAATGGTAGATGTTTGGGTCGACTTACCTTTTTAGCTGGCGGGGAAGGGGACTGAGACTGAGGGGTTACCAGGCATTACCCTGCCTGACTTTTAAACTCGAGCACGGGGGCTCAGCTGTGTAATAATTTTCCCATAATTTGACTCTGTGTCTTAGAAGAGAACTGGATAAAATAATCACAGCACAAGATTTTTTTTCTTCTTTTTTTTTCTTCTCTTTTTTTCTTTTTTTCTTTTTTCTTTTTCTTTGCCGTGTAAAGCCGCTGACATGCAAACTATTTTACTCAGCTCAGACGCACATTGGTCAAGGTAACACCAAAAAAACAAGTGACTGACTTGTAGTATTATATGTGTCGTCTTCCTCATGGCTGATGATGATGATGAAGTGATGCTTAATGTCCTCAGATGTCAGTTGACATATTAGGGACAAGTTGTGACCAATGCCGAAGCACGGTTCAATAATTCTTTACGTCCACAAAAACCAGAAGGCTCGTTAGGACGGACAGCTCAGGACGGCCACCTCGACTCTCACACAGCTCCTGAACTATGATCCTCATGGCCTTAAGAATGTCAAACATACATCACCGGCCGGAACAAATTCATATGGTGCATAAAACATTCACTCGTCAATCATTACGTCAGTTTGGTCACTACCAATCTTGGCCAGCCAGGCAAAACAAACTGAAACCTGAAACTGAAAAGCAAAATCTCCAAAAAAATCAGACACCCTATTCTTCAGTCTATTCATTGCGGCACATCAATGAAGAGAGTCTGTGGAAAAAGCCATTGCATGTTTAAAAGACGAAAATAAAAAATGTGAGTATTTCATCATTTATCCGACGGAGGACAAGGGGACTGCACCGAGAGGAACTGAAGGAGAAAAGATCCAAGGGACGCAACAACAGATGATATCAATGTCAGGAAGGTTGCACGAGTAATTTACCCTGTGCCACATATTTTTATATTTTTTTATTCACATGCCAATACCTTCCCGTTTCACAGTAGTTGCCGAGGACGAATATTGTTCGCGCAGTAGACTTAAGATCAAAAGCGGAATCAGACATGAAACCAAAGTCTACATTGCGTACCATGGGTCGCCAACCAGAATCAGCATAGAATGAAGCAGTGTGAGCTCCTGGCAAGACCAAGGTGTTTTTTGTTTTTTCAAATCACTTTCATAATTGTGTGGGACTAAAAGGTTGCGAGCATTTAATTGTTGTCTTTCACAAACAACAGTTTATTCTATGCATTTCTTGACTGACAACAGTAGACATCTGTCTTCCCTTTGAAATTTCACAAAGTTCTGTTTGGGTAAAGTTTCAGTGATACTGGCCTCAGTGTGTTTTGCTGCATACCAAAATTGTTCATTTTATGCAAGTGTGCCACAAGGGACCCACAATTGGGAACTGTGGACACAGAAATTAAGGTCTCATCAGTTGAGAACCCAAAGCCATCAAAGTTAATTCTTCCTCTTAAAGCCTGGAGTAGGTCGGAATATAGCCAAGCATACTTTTCCCACTGCCAGGAATTTCTTCTTTGCTCTAAATTCTATGCATCTTAATTTTTCCCAAATTCTCTCCATAGTCTTCAAATGTGTTACTTGTGACTAATGCAGTTTCCTGGCAGAGCCTGCAGAATAAAAGAGGTCACCTTGCTCATCATCACAAGTGATTGATGTACATTCCTGTGTTGAGAACTCATGGAACACAAACACCAAAATAGGCTCCAGAGTGTTTTGGAGCAACACAACAGTGATTCAGATGTATATTTGTGATTTAGTAAACTGTGTTTTGAACTGGCACCAAACAGATCTTTAAAAATTTGCCTCAAAACATTTGTCAGTTATAAATAAGTCAAAAGTAAATGATGAGATGTGCTTATTATTTGGCTGTTTTGATTTGGTTGTGTTCACTATTGCTTGTGTTGTGTGTAAAACAGTGAGCTAGTATTTTGCTTGAGATCTGGTGACTTGTGTTTTAATGTTTCATATCAAGCCCATAGAAAGGGAAAGCCAGGAATTGCACACAAAAACAAACTGTCAAAATTTTAACTATTGTAATATCTTTCCTTGATGTCTTCCAGGTCACCCTGACACTGACATGTAACATGATCTGAGATTTGAATTTACTGTGTCTGTGTTCATGCTGAAAATACAACATGTGTGTGTGTGCGTGGGTGCGTGCATACGTGTGTGAGTGGGTGCATGCATGCGTGTGTGCGTGCATGCATGCATGCATGCCTCTGTGTGTGTGTGTGTGCATGCGAGCATGCATGGGCATGCATGCTCACTTGCACACACAATTTTGAGTGTGCAGGTGAAATGTGCATGTCTGTGTCTGTGTTCAAGAGAGTGAGATAGTAAACAAAAGCCACAATGCACATTCTTAACAAAAGATATATATTTTACAATATCCATGTCAAATATTTTACAACCTAACACTTTTTATGTACAGGTGAAATGTGCTGTCAAAATCAGTAACCACAAAATTCTGACCAAATATTACAAACTTAGCCTTAAAAAACTGTATGTAAAATCTTCAGTGTGACAAAATGCTGCTGAAGAAGATGTGAAATGAAACAGCAAAATATTTTTTTTTAAATAAAAGGAAATGGCAAAGCCATCAATCTACAGGGTAGAACAAATTAAATAATTCACAAAATATAATTATACACTTATCCTTTCCTCTAAACATATTCAAATAGTTAAAACAATATTTTTTAACATCCACCTAATTTCCCAGTCTCTAACAGCTGTCCAAATAGAGTTTTGAACAGCTCAAAAAACATCATCCCTTATTTCCTTATCTCTAGCAGGGTAAAATTTGACTACACAAATGAGGCACAGAAGTTATTTTTTCAAACTGACATAGAATTCAAACAAATGCAATGCAAAACATTACAATTGAGCACAATATCACAGACGTTTATTCCACAAAGTACAAGTCTGAATGAAATCAAGCAAAAGTGTAAAGTTGGTCATTACAATCAATTTACTTTTTTCTTCTTTTCTTGACATGCAGCATTAGCAGATCATTCTGCTAACTCAAAAGATAGTTTCAAGCTTTTCCAAACCGCTACATGTAATGTGCCATCAGCCAGATAAATCTAATGCTGACGCTTCCTTACCGCTCCTGCCCAGAATAAAGTCTCCGAATCACAGCGTCTTGCAGCTGTCCGTGAGAAGGGATGGTGAGCTGTGTGTACTGGAATGCTGATCACCTGTTTCATGTGATTTTCAACAGTTGTCCATCAACATAGAGGTGAGCACAATAAATTAAGACGGCGCAGACACTAAACCAGCTGGACCATGGCCAAGCGTCTGACCCCCAACTGTACTCTCCAGAGGCTTGAACCCAAGTTCTTCTGTGGGGATGCCAAATTGACGCAGTTTTGACTCGTACGTTCGTAGTAAGTCATTGTGAGCCTGCAGAGAAAGACGGTAAACTTCAGTCCCTTTGGCATGTAATCCAAACCTTTTTCATTAAATTTTTAGAAACTGAAATGGGGTTCACACAGACACACAAATGCACACAAGAACACTTGCGCATGATGCACACATGTGCTAGCGGGCACACACACACACGCTCATGAATGCACACATACATATGTACACACGTCCATACACACACTCTCTCTCTCTCTCTCTCTCTCTCTCTCTCTCTCTCTCTCTCTCTCTCTCTCTCACACACACACACACACACACACACACACTCCTCTCTCTCACACACACTCACGCATGCACGCACGCACACACAAACGCACACACACACACACACACACACACACACACACTCTCTCTCTCTCACACACTCTCTCTCTCTCTCTCTCTCTCTCTCTCTCTCTCTCTCTCTCTCTCTCTCTCTCTCCACACACACACACACACACACACACACACACACACACACACCTCTCTCTCTCTCTCTCTCTCTCTCACATCACAACACACACACACACACACACACACACACACACACACACACACACACACACACACACACACACACATGCACACACGCACGCACACACGCACACACACATTTTCACACCAACACAGTACACAAACAAAGCAACAACACTGACCTTGCAGACCCGAGCCAACTCGTACTGGAGATCTTTGATAGCACTGTTCTTGGAATCAAGCACATCCTGCAACAACAACCAACATGGTGAAGATACATGCAAGGCATCAGAGTTCATTGGAAGATAATGTACTCTAACATGATGAAGTTGCAAACAAATAAGGCTGCACTGTTCACTGAAAGACAAAACCATGCTGACTTTTTTCTTAACATTTCAATAATCCCTTGCAGTAAATTCAGGTCAACTTACCTGGGTAACGCTACCAAGACACAAGAGCAGTGCTACCCAATCCTACCAATCTATGTAGGTGTTTCAATGTCTACCTAAATTGAAATGGAATGGGGATTAATTTCATCAAGCAGCCAAGGAAACTTCCCATCTTTTCCTTGATTTCCAACTGCTTGGGGATCTTTTTACATGTGCAACCAGAAGCACAAGGATCCAACATGCTTTTGTGCCCCATCTGAGTGACTGGGCATTCAGTTTGGTAGACTGACTAGAAAACAAAGTAGACTGCTGAACCCAGGATGAGCTGGAATTGAACCTGGGGCTGCTATTGTGCATAACACTAGCTCATGACTGTCAGGGTGGGAACCCTTCAGCCACGTTGCCTCTTGAATGAAGCTACAAAACAACAAGCCAGCTAGGTTCATTTTCAGACAAACACATTATCAAGGTAAAAACAATTTTAATTTTTTAATTTTTTAAAGGGCAACAGTTTCAACTATACAACAACTGTTTTTAAATTTGACATGACATTCCAAGCAAGGCAGCTGAGGTCATGGCAAGACAAAGCATTTGAGCTGCAAAGTCATGCCATGGGATGAACAAGCAGAACCCCACTGGTGTGTTAGTCCATAACTATACACCACCAAATTTGATCTGGTCTTTGTTTCTTTCTGCTGGGATCATCTGTCTGGCCCTTTGTATTGGTATTACTCTTTTGCTGCAAGTCCCATATCACTCTGTTTGCATTTTTTACTCCATTTTTCCTCTTCTTTTTCCTTTTTCATTCTCTCCCCACCCTCTCCTCCATTAGCTATCTTCCTTTACTTCTAACTTTTAACTATAGCCATATTGATAGAAAATATACCAGATGAAATAATAAAGCAACAAATAAACAAGCACACACACAAAGAAAGACAAAGACAACACAAAGAAAAAAACAAGCGCATCAAGGGAAACGTCACAGGTACACTACCAAAGGACCACAATCCCACCTCGAGTTTTCTCGTGACAACAGTGAGGGCAGTGGGGTCAAGGTTGGAGGCTGACAAAACTTCGTTGAGCTGAGCTTCCTTCTTCTCCAGCGTGTCAGCCAGGGCAGACAGCTTCTTCTCCAACAGCAGATTCTTGAAGCTGCTCTTCTGCTGTACCTCATGAATTGCCTTGACGAACTTGCGGTACAGGTCATCTCTCTCTTCCTGGGTCTGAAACAATAAAGAATTATTTGAAAAAACATTTCATTCAGTAGGCTATAGCCCTTTCTGAAGGGGTATGAACATTAAACAATGATGCCCCATAATACAGATGAGAGACAGAATAAAACTTTTTTCTCTCCCCCCCCCCCCCCCCCCCCCCCAAAAACAAAAAGCAAAACTGAAACAAATACATTTAGCTGTATAAACCTGTTAATCTTATACTAATCAGAATACACTTTTTCACCTCAACAGTCATATTTAAAATTTAGACATTGACATTAAAGGGGAAAAAAGCGGTGGTATCAGTAATACTACTACTAATAAGTATTTACCTGCACCTCTCCTCAATGGGTCTAAGACGCTTACATTTAAAATACAAGTACATTAGATCAAAACTACACCTGTTCTCTCCCCCCTATCTTTCTCTCTTTCACACACACATGCACACACACACACACACACACACACACACACACACACACACACACACACACACACACCATGTAAATCTGGCATAGGTATTTTGCAGTACAGTATTCAGAGAAAAAGTAGATCCAGCACTAAGACAAATGGACAGGATTTCAAATGTTTCACCTATGATCAGATTAAAAGGAAAGAAAAAACACTGACCTCATGACACACACACATGCACACTCACTCACACACACACACACACACACACACACACACCACACACACACACACACACAAACACAGTAAGGACATACACAGTAAAGAACAGTCAAGCACACACATGCACAAATACAGAACAGCCCCCCAATCATTGAGATATTACAGTACCTTGTGGAATCTCTGTTCGAGAACTTCATGCTCCCATTTGAGGGCTCTGAAGTCGTCTTCTGTGATTTTTAACCTTGCTTTTGTCATCTGAAGAAAAGAAAAAAGAGTAAGTTATAATGAATACAAAATGAACACTAAAATCAAAAAGAATTCAAGTGCTGAGGTGCTGAGACACTACCTGTGGCAGAAAGCCAAGGACAACACACCATCAATCACCTGGAGGAGAGAGGCGTAAAAAGCGGGAGTGCTTGACAATCTTCCTTAAAAGGACAAGAAAGGTCCATCGTCAATCAGATGAACACTGGAACTGTTCCAAAGGCAACATTGGGGAAACTTCTGAGAGTTAGAGTCGAGCGCATATGTGTTTTTCCAAGTGCACAGATATCATTCTGAACTGAGCTGAATTGAAAATCAAAGAACATCCTCAGCAACCATGTTTACAATTTTATCAGCTTCCTCTCATCCATACTTCATATTTAAAATCATGGTGATACTGACCAAAAAAGCGGACAAAAAGGACATCAAAAAGAACTCTGGGACCAGCCATGTAACAAACAGAGACTGCTGTAACCACTTTGATGCTGTGTAAAAGCTACAGTCACTCGTTCAGTCGCATATGACTAGAGTGTAGCGGACCTGCTTGGAAGCAGAGAACAGTGCTACAGCTGCCATTGTGAAGCACCTGGGGCCTATCTCAAGATGAGGTTTTCAACATGTAAAGAAAGAACTGCAGCACAAACCCTGAGCGTCTCCTTGTCTTTCTCGTAGTTGGCCAGCTGTCTGCGCAGCTCCTCCACCTCCTCCCGCGCCTTCTGCAGCGGCTCCGTCAAGCGCTTGTTCTCTGCCGTCAGCTCTGCCATCTTCTTCTCCATCCTCTCCTCCTTCTTCTTCATCTCCTCCACTTGTTCCTGGAGGATTACAAGGTTATTTGGTGAACTCATAACAAAGGCAGTGTACCATGCAGATCAGTTGCAATTACCTCCCCTACTCCATCCTCTCTCTCTCTCTCTCTCTCTCTCTCTCTCTCTCTTTACTCCGTAACCAATGTGCTTCAGCTGGTGTGTATGTGGGGACACAAAATCCAAGGAGTTATTTTTTCACATCTAACTGTGACTGTTTCAAACTGATCAGATTTCACCTCCTCTTCTCGCTTCTTTCTGGTCAATAAAAAACAACACTTTCTCACAAATGCTCATGCTTTTACCCTGGCCCTGGCCTGTATCAGTTTAATATAAACAACGGCAGTCTCCAACAGTAGAGAATAACGTGAAATAAAAAAACTGGAAATCGGTGGCAGCTCACCTTTTACACATCACACCACACCCTGCTTACCTTGAGCGTGTTGATGAGAGCCAGGTTGTTCAGCGTGATGTCATTATAGTAGTTCTTGATGTCGCTAAATGCCTTCTCGTGGTTCTTCATCAGCGTGTTGATCTGCCCATTCTTGCGCTCCTCAATCTCATGGATTTCTGTCTTGCGCCTCAGATCCAGCTCATCTCTCAAGGCCCGCATCTTCTTTTCATATTTGCCCTCAATTTCACGGGCTTGTCTTTCAAAGTCGTACCGCAGCTGTGTGATCTGCTCATCATGACTCTGAAAACAAACGCATCATTTTTTACTGTACAGAGGACATGGATCAGAAAAAGAACAATGGCATACATACTAAAGACAGCTGACTGCAGCCAGTCAGCAGTAAGCTGCAGAGCCTAACACGCATACAGATCTTCATTCAGTGACATTTTCAGCATACAGAACCACAACAATCAGAAGCACCCAATCAGCTTTAAATTCAGTATTAATGCTTTTACTCTTAGATATCACAGAACTGTTGAATGAAGCTCTGTATGCACGTTAGGCTCTACACGCATCAGCCACAAAGCCATCTATCAGCCAGTCAGTCATGATCACTCCATCAACACACTGCGCACTTCTTCAGGGCCAACACAGAAAGACAGAACGCCCACCTTCTTGAGGTTCTTGATGACATCTTCATGTGACAGTTCCTGCTCCTTCAGCTCCACCTTTAGCGCACGCTTGTCTTTGCGCAGGTCCATCTCCTTGCTGCTGTGGCCATCCTGTGCCAGTTTCAGCGCCACCGAACTCTCTGCCTTCAGTTCTGCAATGTTGTTCTGATGCTCGTACAACAAGTGCTTCACCTTCTGCTTGTAGACCTGTTGGTGAGAGACAAGAGGCAAAGTCTGTTACAGATACCGAAAATACCCTAATAAGCACTTTTCTGTCTTTGTTTTTTTCTAAATACACAGAGATAATGTTTAGTGCAACCTAACAGCAAATGCCATTGCTATCTTCAGCTATTAGGCACACTTGCAGAAGTAATGACAGAAAAACAAATAACAACAGGCAGATGGACAAAACAAGAGTAATATGAATAAGCTTGCAATATGGTGACAAAAAGTACAGTAGTCAGTACTACTATTAGCCAAAAGAATATGTGTGCCCATCACAACCTACATAAGACAGTTCTTTCATGTCCCACCTTGATTTCTATCTGATGTCTCTCCTCTGCATCCTCCATCTCACGATCTTTGTTGCGAAGCTCGGCTTTCTTTTCTTCCAGCTGTCGCTTTGTGATCTCCCAGAATGTGTTGACCTTGTCACGCTCCAGCTGGAAGTAGTTCCGCTCCTCTCGCTCACGGTCCAGTTCTTCTCGCAGTCTGGTGATGTGCTCCTCCAGCTGTACAAAGCAGTAGTGCCCAATCAACTTCAAATTCAGTATTAATGCTTTTACTCTTAACTATCACAGAACCACTGAATGAAGCTCTGTATGCATGTTAGGCTATACAGCATGCATATGTATGTGTGTGTGTGTGTGTGTGCGTGCGTGCGTGCGTGTGTGTGTCAGTGTCTGTCTGTCTGTCTGTCTGTCTGTCTGAGTACAAATCCAAATCACCTTTAGCCAAATCTTTGTTTCTTAAATGAAAATGACAGTGTCTAAAGTGAAGCTTCACACCATCATGACATATAGTTAGACCAACAGCAGTCAAAACATTCCAGTTGCACTTCCCAAAGTTAAGATCTGACTAACGCTAATTGCTATTGAACTTCTCACACCATACTCTGGTTACAGCTACAATTATTATTTCTGTGTGTATACAAGTATGTGTGTGTTTACGCGTGCGAGCGTGCATGTGTGCGTGCGTGTGTGCGTGCGTGCGTGCGTGTGTGTTTTACACTGCACATTTTGATGTATGGTGCACACAAATTAATAAGTTGATGATGCTGAATAAGTGTTACATGTGGCATAATTATACATATATCAAGTTTTCCCAAATATTTTTCATGCCTGTTCAATGTTTACACTTTTGCTATGAATGTATGATGCACAAAAAAAGCTATGAAAAATATGCATACTTACAGTACAGGTAACGTATGTGTAAAAGTCACCACAAACCTGCTCTTTGGACATTTCTTCTGTGGAGATTCCATCAATGACAGTTGGGGTCTTCGCTGACTTTTTCCCCTTTTTGCCCTTCTTTCCGCTCTTCTTCTTTTTAGGCGGCTGCAAAGCACACACACACAAACAAGCTTGTTTGTTACATACTGCATCACAGTTAATAATCAACTGCATGACACTCATTTACTCTGTCTGCATCCACTTTACTTCCCATTGTGCTATCACAGGTAAGTACAGAGTACTCAACACTACTGAGAGACAAAATAAACATGTTTCAGTACCCACTTATTGACAAATAGAATGCACCAGACCAGTTACATGTTGTCATTGCTCCATTCCCACAGCTCTTCTAGAGCACAACCTACCTCACAGTACTCGCACACACTGACCTCAGCATCAAATAAAAGCTAGCTGGCATCTTTATAGGCTGGTAATGACTGGACTTAAGAACCTCTGACCTGAGTGTTCAGTCTGGAAATTATGCCCAGCACTGCCCAAGCTTCAAGTAAAACCTGTCTGGCTACTGACCCCAAGGCCAAACTCTCAGTGGCAGTGACTAAGCTCTGTAGTCTTCATCAAACTTACTCTGTTGATGAGAAAATTATGGAAAGAACAGAAACATGTCGGGCTCCTGCCTTTAAGAATATTTAAAAGCTAGGACTTTCAGCGCCTGAGGCTGACATACAGGCCCAATCTGTTAAAGGGTGACAGCAAGAACCACTCTGTTATCATCTCTGGATATCTTCGCTGCAGAAAGCATTGTGGGCAAGCAGTTCATCGGTCTTCAATGCTCTACTGACTGTGATTCCCACCCTAGCTTCTTGAACATGGGTGTAAAAAACTGTAAGCCCAGTCATCACTGCGCTCCCGAACCCGTCGCACAATGCCAGATTCATGCTAGGAAGGTATGTTACAGAAACAGAATCTGGATGTCCATCTCGCACAAATCTCTGAAAGCTAGGACACGACTGTCTGTTGAAATGTTACACACACTATCTGACAATGAAAATACAATAATCAAAACAAACAAACAAACAAGCAAAACAAGCACCATTTCCCAAGTTCTATTACACCCTAAAGACTACTCCTTGCAGTATCTGCATAAGTTCATACAAACTCTTTGACCGGAGTTTGAGATCAAATTCAGAATACTACACACAAAATACAATTGAAAAACAACCCGAAAAGGAAACTCGTTGACAAAATACTATTCAGATGTCAAATAACTTACCATGGTGGCTGTCTAGCTTGACTGTGTGCACATAAAATCCAATCTACTATTGCGCCTGTTCAATGCAGACACACAGAAGCGTCAAGATGGTTGTCCACAGCAACAATGCCCGGATGTAAACATGGCGCTGATCTCGTTGAATTGTGAAATATCTGAGAACGATAAAATAATGTATGGCCTATTAGTTTACTACATTAACCATAGTCGCTTTGCGATTTTACTCTTTTTGGAAATGTTACTACTTAAATTGATTTATGCTATAAGTGGACATAACATGGCAGCAATCCGGCAGGGGAAGTAAATCGCTTTCGCTTTTATGACCGCCGCTCTTCGACCAGTTTCAGTTTTAGTGTATGTGTAATGTGGTTCTAAAACAACTGCAAAAGTGAGCTGGTTTTGCCTAGCGGTAAGGCGATAGGCTGGTAAGCGAAAGGACCTCGGTTCGACACCGCTTCGGCTCTCCTTTCTCTTCAAAAAGGTCAGTTGTGTTTTTGTGGACTGCATCACTGAGTCAGTTGTGACTTTGTCCATCACTTCCTACTGAAACATTAAAATGGCTCTCATCGCTGCCCATCTTAATGCAGGTGTCATTCTGGTGGTGACAGTGTAGCGATAGGTATATGATCTCCCTCTTCCCCCACCTCCATACCTCCTTCCCCCCTTCTCCCCGTCCCTAATAAGCCTCATGGTTTCTCAGTGTGGACGTTAAGCACCATGTTTACTTACTTACTTACTTACTTACTTACTTACTTACTTACTTACTTACTTACTTACTTACTTACTTACTTACTTACTTACTTACTTACTTACAACTGCAAACAATCTGGTTTATTTTTTTCAGGTCTCTCCCCCCCAAGAGGCGCACCGCGGAACGAAGGAAACGGAAAACCGGCTTTGTAGTTCATTGAAATATACAAACAGGCAAAGAACAACGTAACAAAAGTCATTAAGCATGCCAAAGCCTCCCACTTCCATACAAAATTAGTAGACGCCGCCTCGGATTCGAAGAAAATGTTTTCTCTTCTCAGCATACTGCTAAACAGAGAGAGGATAGGTCCGATTCTCTGCCAGATATGATACCCCAACAAGTTGCTAAATCGTTTTCCCGATTCTTTCAAGAGAAAATCGAGAAGCTCAGGCAAGAATTTAATGACGATCTTATAGGCACGACATGAAACTTCACTTCCAGTGTTCATTCCATTAACATGCTCTCTCGTTTTTACGCTCTCTCCGAAGACTAAATCCTGAAACTCATTCCCGAGTCAAAGTCAACCACAGTGACCACAGACCCGGCTAAAACCAAACTCATTTTTGAATTGACTGACGTTCTTTTGCCTGTGTTTCAGAAAATAGTCAATCTGAGTCTCACATCTGGCACCGGTACCAAGTGCTTTCAAAAAAGCAGTGGTTAAACCATTGATAAAATTTTTTTTAAATCAGATCATAACCCAGAGGTCCGAGGTAACTACCGTCCGGTGTCCAACCTACCCTATTTGTCCAAGGTCCTTTGGAGAGCGGTTCGACCAGCTGCAGGTACACCTCGACACAAACGGTTTGCATGTCAAGTTTCAGTCGGCGTACAGACGTGGTCATAGCACCGAGACGGCCCTCCTTCGCATACTTAACGATTTGTTGGTAATGATTGATGGAGAAAACAATGTTCTTCTTGTATTGATCGATCTGGGTGCTGCCTTTGACACTCTTGATCACACGTTGCTCCTCCAGAGTCTTCATGCAGAAATCGGCTTGGATGGTTCCGCTCTTGATTGGTTCTCATCATACTTGTCATGCAGGTCACAGCAAGTCCTTGTGTAGGACATGCTCTTTCAGCGGAAACTCCCCTTCTTTGTGGCGTTCCGCAGGGATCGGTGCTTGGTCCTCTTCTCTTTTCTCTTTACAACTAGGCAGTTGGCAGACCTTGTTGATAAGTTCTGCTTAGACTATCACTTTTCTGTCGACGATTCCGAACCGTATTCATGCCTACCAACTTGTGTGTGTGTGTGTGTGTGTGTGTGTGTGTGTGTGTGTGTGTGTGTGTGTGTGTGTGTGTGTGTGTGTGTGTGTGTGTGTGTGTGTGTGTGTGTTTACATGTGTTTGATTCATTTTTTTCTGTTACCATTATTTGTAACTCTGTATATGTTTTTTACACGTAACTGTATAGTTGCACTTTTGGGAAGGGGTGGGTGGGTAGGGGCTGTTTGTAATTTTTGGCATGAGTGTCCTTTGCCGGGCAGTTTTTAGCTTGCGAGAGCTTACATGTGTGAGCAAGTGCTCTTTGTACGTTTTTACAATAATCCCGACCCGGTTATAGGGCCATGCAATTTCATTACTGTACTGTTAGTAACCTGGGAACCGGAGCAGAGGACGCTTTTGTTTTGAAGCACTGCGTGTTGCGTAACGCTACATGGCCTTCTCACAGCCGACCGGCAATAGCCGCCGGTGCGCGCCATTTTCAAATCTGTTTACTCCCTTAATATTTTGACCGCCGCTTGTTTGTTTACTACTCTTTGTTTACCTAGTCCTTTTTATGCACCAAGCCATGTGTAATATAATTTGGCATCTTAGAATGTTTATCCAACGTTTATTTAGACGCAGGATCGAGCTTAATCGGTAGCCGATGCCTTTCTAGGTCCAGTTTTATAGCCGTCGTCTGCATGGCGCGTTCTCTGTTAGTAGGCCTACTAGTGAACAGTAGTGAATCGTTGTTTTGACTCGATTAAAGTAATTCTGTATCGATCAATGCTTTGTCGTATAGTATTTTGCTTAGCTGACTTCATGTTTAAGTGTTTATTTTGGGTTGAAATTAACTTATTTGAGTATTGTGTACTGTAGAAGCTAAGTTGTATTCATAGACTACTTGGTATCACTATCAGCGCTGCTGCGACTAAAATAACGCGCCCCAGGCGAAAGTTCGCACCGATTGTTTTAGTGCTAGTGTTTGAGTGTGTCTTGCTTCTCTTACAGAGCGTTGTATTGTAATTGTTATGTACCATTTTAACCGTGGGAGCGTGCACTTTATTCTGATGTAAGTTTTATTGACAGTTATATTTTGTACATTGTGTTAGTTGTGATTTAGTTGTACTGACGAATCTCAGTGCTTATACTGAGATAGGTGCAAGCCACGCTTCCCACTCTTGTTGTAAATAAAATAAGTCATGTGTGTACATTTTGTTTATACGGTTTAAAAGGTTGTAATTGTAGCTTTCATTTGATGTTTTTCATGTTTTAATCAGTTTAGTTATTGTTGAGGAAACTGTATTTGTGCGGGCCAAGGAAACACAATTGTCGGCCATTTTGTGGTCCAGAGGGCCGATTTCATTGTAGCGATAGCGTGTGTTCCTTGCGGCCCGCGCAGTTCTCTTATCTATGCGTGCGCGTGAGGATTTTGGGTGTGCTGAGAAAGTTGTCTGCTGCTGTAGAATAAAGCCTGTTTGCCGTCGCCGCCTGCTGTGGTCTCCATTTTGACTGACTCCGCTGCCTGTGTCCTGTCCTTCTACCACTCCACACCATTACACATGTATGCACTGTGTGTATTTTGCGCTGTGAACACGCAAGGTTTTGTGTGGACGTTTTTTATGCGCTATATAAATTTTCATTCATTCATTCACACACACCGCACGCACACAACACTACCGTGGCTATTGGCACGCAGGCGCACAGACGCCGCGGTACGTGTGGCTCCAGGTCATTGGGCCATGGCACACTCATCATAGGAGAAGAAAAAACAACTGATGGTTATCATGATCATTTTATTAAACATCTGCATTATCCGGTCCAGCGTGAAAAATAATTAAGTATAGGCACTGTTGTTTCTAAAAATCAGCCATATGTATCCGATGAAATGCGCCATTTGTGCCTGGCACATAAAAACATCACATTAGCTATAACCTACGCACATTATGTCATTGTAACTATCCGGTAGATGTTGCCGTGCGTGTGTGTGTGTGTGTGTTGTGTCATTGTATGGTTGTTGTTGTTGTGTGTGTGTGTGTGTGTGTGTGTGTGTGTGTGTGTGTCGGTGTCGGTGTGTGTGTGAGAGTGAGTGCGTGCTTGCGGCGTGCGTGTGTGTGAGAGTGAGTGCGTGCTTGCGGCGTGCGTGTGTGTGAGAGTGAGTGCGTGCTTGCGTGCGTGCGTGCTTGTGTGTGTGTGTGCGCGCGTGTGTGTGTGTGTGTGTGTGTGAGTGCGTGCCGCGTGAGTGTGTGTGTGTCGTTTTGCGTGTGTCGTTTTGTGTGTGTGTGTGTGTGAGAGAGAGAGAGAGGGAGTGAGTGAGAGACTGTGTGCCAGTGTGTCTGGCGTATACACAATTTATTAGACCCTTCCAAACGCGACTGAGGCCGGGCAAAGCCACTGTTTCCTAAACCTTGCTCTACTTTGCACCGGCGCTCGCACAGCGGCTGGGGTCACACTTCCAGCATCGCTTTCTGGCACCTAGAGGAAGGATGTCATAAACCGATATTTGGAGTATGAGATGGGGTGTTGGTTCCGTTTGCTGGCGGCTGCTGCCTGGAACTTGAGGGGCCACATCTAGGTTGTGTAGCTCAGAATTTTTTTGACGGCGACGGACTCAGTGTGTAGTGTTTATCAGCGAGACTGCAGCGGCCGGCACAACAAGTATTTCCACAGTGACCCGACGATCCAACGACGAGCCTGTTCACCGTTCAGCGATCTGTGTGAGTCGACTCAGACAGGTCTAGCGGCCACACTCCGGGCAATTCTCGGTTCCCGGCATCCTTCTTCCGGCGGCGAGGTTGAAGGAGGACAGCAAGAAACTGCGGCTTGGACTGAGTGTCACAGACGGTGTTCTATCGCGAACCCAGAGGTCAGTTTGGCTCATGACTTCTGCCGGAAACGGTTGCATTTGGGGAACAGTACGTACGGCCTAGGTGTTTTCGGACTGAACTCTCCGAAGAATAAGTCTTGTGTCATAATCATCTGTTTAATCAGAGACAGACTCTGGTTTAATTGAACGCCGGACCGAGGATGTATACTTGTGTTTGTAGTTAACTTGACTGCACTATATAAAAACAATAAACGCTCAACCCTGTCATCTTTTAAAGCCAAACTGAAAACCTTCCTCTTCTACTTGAACAGTATTTCCATCCTAACTAATATTAGTACCCAGTTTCTGCTACAGTCAGTGTGTGTGTGTGTGTGGTGTGTGTGTGTGTGTGTGTGTGTGTGTGTGTGTGTGTGTGTGTGTGTGTGTGTGTGTGTGTGTGTGTGTGTGTGAAGTGCGTTTTTTTTTAAATAGTTTTTTTAAATAATATTTTATGTAAATTGTTTTGGTAGAACTATGCTCTGCATGTGTATAGAATATCATATTTATCTTAATATGTATCATGTGAGCGCTCAGGGCAATGATGAGCGCATGATAAATGTACATTATTATTATCACAGCGATCTTGCATTGCCGGATCGCCTAAACTCAGAAAGAGGTGTAGGCCGACTAAGAGGAAGCGCATCACGATCTTTTTTGACCGACTACAGTACGAGAAAGGGCCGTATGGTCAGTCAGACCAACGCTGGAACTGTTTCAAAGGCAGCACTGGAGAAACGTCTGGAAGTTCTTGGATTTTAACGTCTTGTCAACAGCACAGGGTCACCTCAGGAATTTGTGGGGGCAGGGATAGAGCGGATACATTAGAAGTAGTAGTAGTAGTAGTAGCATTTTTACTACTGCTACTACTACTACTGCTATATGACAGATCGCTTTCATATAGCACTATTCTCTGCTCTTGTGCACAGTCACTGCGCTCTTGTAGCGTGTGATTCCGAATGAGTGACTGTAGCTTTTTATAGCGCGTTTTGAATATCCACCAAAGTGATGTACTGACAGCGCTACTTGGTTGTTACACGGCTGATGCCACGCAGTGAAACTGCTGCAGTCTCAGCGCACGTTTTGTGTGCACGGCCATCCAACCACGCACCAGTCTACAATGTCACTTCATTCATAGCCACATACGTAGGGTGCATGTGTGTTTAGCTGTAACCTTCCACCTGCACTTGTGACAGAATGACCTGGATCTTTTATGTGCTACTGTGGTAACTTCACAAGCGTGGAACGGATACCAAAATAAAGGGTCAGCACAGAAAGCTGACACTGCCGGAGAAGATAATTCTCCAGCCGCTTCTGCCGGGACTCGAACCCGATACCTTTCGCTCACGAGTCCGGCGCTCTACCACTGCCGAGCTATCCCCAGCGCTCTGCCACTGAGCTATACAGTCCTTCCAAAGCGGGTATATATTATCTGGAACGGGATTACGTGGTAACTGGATTAAAACGTCCCTTCAGCCCTACTCAAGACAACTCTGCCATAAATGTACACTTAAAAACTCTTCTCAAATAGTGTAAACCCTTTCTCAAGTCATATCTAGAAAATCAGTCCACGCACAAAATATAAAACAAAACATACATGCAAACACATCAGACACAAATTTTGAAGAGTTAGCAAGGACTGTATAGCTGCTTTACCTGTACAGTTGTTGGAAATTCACTTCAAATTGCGGTTATTTTTATAAAAAATAAATAAATAAATAAAATGCTACTAAAAACAAAAACAAAACAAACAAACAACAACAAAAACAAAAAACGAAGCTAGTATATTGTTGGCATGGCTTATCACACAATTTAGTGTGGCATGACCTGATCGCTTATTGATTGGGGTGTGTGCGTGTGTGTGTGTGTGGGGGGGGGGGGGGTGCTGGGGAGGGGCACTGACATATAATGAGTCAGCGGAAATCTTCGTTTATCGGTTTGACCTATAAAAATATAAAAATCTTCCTCTTTTTTTTTTCCTTTTTTTTTTTTTTTTTTTCTTTGGTGGGGGTTGGCGGTCATAGCGCTATGTCAATGTAAAAGCCAGCGAACGAGGCAACCCCCTATCCTCACCCCATTCAATATATTATACGTCTGAGGGCAACGCTCTTGTCTTTTATATTGACCGAATAAACACGGTGTACGTGACTCTCAGCGTGTCTGTGCATTCAAGCTATAACGGCATTCTCATTGCAGATTTAGGGCCCATTTACACTTTCCGTGCACTTGTGGGCCCCTCAGTTTGACTCCCAGAGACCAAAGCACCCTTGCAATGAATAGAGAGACAGTAATGAAACAATGTGTGTTCGCATAACTTGGTAGCATAACTTGGCCCCAATATACTCATTTCACATACTCATTTTTACTCAAGTGACCTTGACCTAGATTTCCTAAGTGTCCCACCACTGAGTGGGTCAATCCCACCGGCATCCCTATGAGACACTCCTGGGAAATGACCGTCGAGAATGGCAAGCAGGCAAAACGGAGTCACTTCTCATTCACTAGAAAACAGCCAACTGCAAGATCTCATAGTGTACACTGATGGATCAGTCTCCAAAGACCAGTCTGGGTGGCGCTTCACTGTCAAGCAAGGTCAGTGTGGCCACCATCCATGAAGGCAGTGCAGCCGGTCTCAACCTCCAGCTTGATGAGAGAGGTGGAGGCGTTCACCCGGCCACGCCCTCCGCTGGTTTGCCTCAAGAGGTGACAGTCAGACTACACTGATGCAATCATCATCACAGATTCAATGAGCTTGCTACAAAAAGTGATATCGGATGTTTGTCCCCCTGTTTGGAATCTCAGGGCTGTCATTTGATTTCCCCTTTCCTATCTCCTCTCTTGTTTTTCTGCCTATTCCTCTTGGTCATCCTATCTTGTCCTTTTTCTGCTAATGGTCTATTCTCCTGGCTTTTTTTTTTCTAAAAAATATTAAGTTAGGCTTTTTTGTATGGTTCTTGTTCAGCAGCTAGGAGATGGTAGCTGGTAGGTGGTATGTGCAGCTTGCTGCCATATGGCTCTGGTATTTGCCGTTATGCATTTATATAATGGGTTTTTGTTTTGTTTTTGTTTTTGCAATTGTTTCTGGCCATTCCTCTAAAACATTTTTTTTAAATCTGGTATTGATAAATCAGACGGAATGGTCGACGATACCAGCATGCCCTAGCTTTATGTGCTCTTTTAACAGAGGTAATATTGGAGGGAGTACCTCTACGGAAATTTGTGGGATGTTTTATTTATTTATTTGTGTGTGTGTGTGTTTGTGTGTGTGTGTGTGTGTGTGTGTGTGTGTGTGTGTGTGTGTGTGTGTGTGTGTGTGTGTGTGTGTGTTGTGTTTGTGTAGGAAGTGGGTTTGTGAACTGACTTGAGAAAGCGTTTACATAATTATGAGGTGAGTTTTTAAATGTGCATTTGCTTATGGCAGAGTCTGATTGTCCTGAGGTGACCCTGAGCGGCTTACAGGATGTAAAAATTAATTGACTAATTCCAGTAGTTCAGAAGATATCATCCAGAGGAATAGAAGGCAAAAAGTGATATTATGTTGGCTAGAGCAAAATGTTTTGTTGTTGTTGGAATAAACGACTAAACAGTATTGAAGAAGATCCAAACACAGAATTATTTTTTTTCTTCAAAAGAATGCTATTTATTAGGACAAGACAAAACCAGCGAATTTTCGGGGTAATCCCCTTTGTCAAGCTACAAAACGACACTTAAACAACAGCTAAACGGTCAAAAAACGATGAAAAATGAAGCGAAAAGCTAAACCACTTATCTGTTTTTGATTGAGCTATGTTGTTTTCCTGTCCAGTGTTTGGAAGAATGTATTGAAATATTGAAGAAGTACTAATTATCAGTCTGCTGCCTTGGGAAAAGTGCTTTGTTTGTTTGTTTGTTTGTTTTTTGTTTGTTGTTGTTGTTGTTGTTGTTGTTGTTGTTGTTGTTGTTGTTTGAGAGAGAGAAAAATTTATTTATTTTTATTTCTATTTTTTTATTGGTCAGAAGTAAAATTTACAGCCCGAAAAACTTCCTGATGGCGCAGTCGGTCGGTCTGCACGCCATGAGACCACTGAGATGGCTGTATCGCATGACGGTCAGGGACGGTCACCAAAGATCGTGTCGCTACACACTGCTTTAGCAATGCGATCTTTGCTAGGTAGGCAGGTAGTGTTGCTTAATGTCCTCAGATGTCAGTTGACATATTAGGGACAAGCTGTGACCAATGCCGAAGCATGGTTCATTATAGCTTTACGTCCACGGAAACCAGAAGGCTCGTTAGGACGGACAGCCCAGGACGGCCACCTCGACTCTCACACAGCTCCTGAACTATGATCTTTGCTAGAGCGGCCTCGTGGCAAATAAGGAGAATTTAACGGCTCGTCGTTCACGTTTTGTCCGCTGTAGGGAAAGTGTAAACGGACTCTTAGCCTGTGGAGCTGTCGGGCCTGGCTGTGTGGCGGTCCCTTTTGACTGACGAAGTATCAACTGATAGGCGTCGCGTTTAGTTGTAGGCTAGCTGAAGTTTGTCAGCTATTCCTCAGATACCTGTCCTGGTGTGCACTCTTTTCGTGCGGTAAGTCACCTTGGCCGGTTTGATTCCAAGAATACTCTTTTAGTACCTACCTGTACGTGTTTCGTATGTGTTTCGATGTTGATTCCGTATTTTGAACGTATGCTTCACTGCATGAACTGAATAGATCGGTTGCCGGCCTTGCAGTATTCCGCTATATTGCCATGCTAGAGCGGCTCGCGTGTGAGTGGCTCGTTATAGAAGATAATTATTTATAGGCTATAGAATTTATGCCAACAAACGGGCTACAAAACGGCCAGTACAGTTTTCTAAGATAAACTCTAATGAGCAACTACAATAGTCCGGCGCGGCCAGGTTCGAATCCCATCTGGGTCAAATCAAATTCAGTTTTCATCCCTGACGGCCGGCTCCTTAATAATAATAATAATGTACATTTATCATGCGCTCATCAACGCCCTGAGCGCTCACATGATACATATTATCCTAAATATGATATTCTATACACATGCAGAGCATAGTTCTACCAAAACAATTTCAAATTGTTTTGGTAGAACTATGCTCTGCATGTGTATAGAATGCAGTTTTTTAAATAATACTTTATGTAGTACATAAAGTATTATTTAAAAAACTGAAGAAGAAAAAAACGCACTACACACACACACACACACTGACTGTAGCAGAAACTGGGTACTGATATTAGTTAGGATGGAAATACTGTGAGAAGAGGAAGGTTTTCAGTTTCAGGCTTTAAAAGATGACAGGGTTGAGCAGTGTCTAAGGTCTTGTGGGAGTGAATTCCAAATGTGGGGTCCAAACTGAGCAAGAGAAGGCGCGGAAGCCATGAGTCTTGCGTTTGTATTGTTGGATTTCTAGCTGATGCGGGTGTCAAGGCGGGACTGCTGTGGGCCCATCACTGATTGAAAGGGTTAGGACCGAACGGCTTCATCCACGTCATGCGGCTTGGAATCGCGGAACCCGGCACTGGCAGCTCTGGATCGCGGCTGGGAATACGTAGTTTACCTGCATCAATGTTTTGCTTCTGCCTTCCCCGGCTGGGCCTCGCGGTAACGGGAAAACTCCGGCTGAAAAGTTCGGAACTGACGCAGCACTGACACGCCGGTTGGAGCCGAGCGAGATTCAGCCGCACGCTCAGACTGATCTGTTACGCGGCCTGCCTCAGACAGTGTCCTTCACTGACAAGGACGCTGCAGCCAAAGGGCGTGTCTGCGTTACTGAGCTAGAAATGGTCGGCGTCTGGAGTAGGAAGGAGATGGGGGAAGGAAAGAAGCAGCCTCAGTGTGTCGCGACCGATCGGAGATTGTCCTAACTGAATAGCCTACAGCTGGTTGCGAGAGGGTCAGAGTCAGTCAAAGTCCGAGCACTGAGTGTCGGGTTTACGACATCATTTCTTCCTCCTTATTGGGGAAAGCACGGACTGACTCGACCAGAGATACTACAGTGTAGTGTAGTGTCTCTGACGGACTCGACTGAGAAATATCAGTTGTCCACTGACACTGACGACTCGGTGCTGCATAAGTCAGAACTGAATTTTCGTGCTAACAAATAGGCCTGCTGAGGCCGTACCGCTGCGCCGGAATCTGCCTCTGCCAGTGAAGTGATTAAATTTTCACTAAAAACAAAAAGTTGTCCCTGAGTTTAGTACGTGGCGGTGCATACGTGACGACACAGAGTGTGGCAGTTCAGCTCTGGTGAGATAATTGTTTGATTTTCTCTATCTGTGACCGACTTTAACGCACATATCTGTATCTATCGTTTTATGGAATACGGCGTAGGCTACGTCGCTATCACCTCCGGCGTGCTTGCAACGGTAGGCCTACTAGAGTGGCGGCAGCGCGGAAAAGCGGCTTGTAGTTGAGTGTAGGCTGGGCGCATGTCGTGTGTTTGTTTACAATTGCCGTTCGGCTTTCTCAGTCGCAACACATTGCTAGTCATATGTAAAATAGTTGTATGATGCTTGCATCGTTTCTCAGGAAGCAACTGTGTAGACCTTATTATCATTCGTTTCTTGACTAAATAGTCACTACGAAGTCACGTGAGAGCATCAAAGTTGCGCGCGCGCACGCACTGGCCGGTCCGAGTTGGCCGGCGGCAAGACTGTGTTTCGGGTGAAAACCGTTTATCGGTGAGGGTAATTACTGAGTGTGCGTCAGTGGTGCGTTTGTGTGTGACTGCCTTTTTCAGTCTCAGCCAGGATTACTACTGGCGCCGACCAGTGGTGAGTACACCAAAATTCAGTTCCTCTTTTCTGAATAACTTCGACTGACTCAGTCAAAGACAGTGCCAGTGACTCTGAGCGCCACCCGGGGCCAGACACTGAGTTCCTAACCTTGTGGCATGAGTCGCACTGTAAAGTGCTGTGTGCCACAGCTGACCCGTATCCCGGCACAGCCCCGCCCCTTTTGTTCCCGCGAAATATACCACAAGCGGCGGCCGGCAAAACGACTTGTCTTGTGAGCCGTTTTGGCCGCTAGGCCATAAGGCGTTAGGCTGGCTGGTAAGCAGAAGGGCATCGGCTCGATTCCGCCGCTTCGGCTCTCCTTTCTCTTCAAAAAGGTTGTGTTTTGTGGACACAGTCTAGTGACTTTCAGTTTGTCCCTCACAATTAATGACTGAAACATTCAAATGGCTCTCCATCGCTGCCCATCCGGCAAGAGTCATTCTGGTGGTGTGACAGTGTAGCGATAGGTATATAATCTCCCTCTTCCCCCACCTCCATAAATCCTACCATTGATTTGTTCGCATCCAGACTGAACAATCAAATGAAGTGCTATGTCTCTAATAGGCCGGACCCACAGGCGCTCGCTGTGAACGCGTTTTGAATTGCATGGAAAGACCTTCAGTTTTATGCTTCCCACCTTTCAGCATCATCACACAAGCGCTTGGTAAAATTCAGCGGGAGAAAGCGACAGCGGTGGTAGCACCTTCCTCCAAGAAGGATGTCGTAAACCAGTGCTTGGAGTTTGGGGTCAGTGGTGGTGGTGCCGCACTGGCCAACACGGGTCTGGTGGCCGCTGCACTGCTAACCAGCAGGCTGCTTCAGCGGGACCCTGTGCTACTGACAGTGCCGCGGCACCTGTCCCCACCGGCACAACCCGACACTGAGAAAACACCCCCTCCTCCCAGCCCTCCGCCCTCTGGCATGCGTAGTATCCGACAACGCTATCTCAGTACAGGCGGGATTTTCCCTAAACACCAAATTACTTACCCTGCAAGCGGCGGACCTACTGAGCTAGAAAGCCTTTCTAGATCGGTGGGCGGACCTGATTATCAAATCCTTCCGACCAGCTACACAGGCAGCATACAGCTGCTACATTGCCAAGTGGTGGTCTTTTCTCGGCTGCCGAGAATCACCTTGACCCGGACTCCCCATCTCCAGTGGCAGGCACTGAGCTAGAAAACTACCTGGATCAGCTACCAGAAGCAAAACATCTGTTATTGAAGGACCTTACTCTCAAAACATGCATGTTTTTAGCTCTAGTGACGGGACAGAGGGGCCACGCTCTACGTACTTTGACAGTGGAAGATCAGTGTGAAAACTTTTGACAAACAAAACAAAACTGTGTATGATTGTATTCTCGCAAAAACTGACACAAAACTACCAAGCCGGGATCTGAAACTGAGCCGGCGGAAATTTTAGTGTTTAGAGATATTGCTAAACTGTGCCCTGTGAAACATTTAAATATACATCTTGAACAGACTCACTGAAGTCTCGGAGGAAAGGCAAACAGCTGTTCATCAGCTATTCCAAACCGCATACGCCTTTGGGGAAACAAATTTCGCGCGGTGAAAAAGATGGTGCTGGCGAGTGGGGGCGTGGACACTGAGGGGCAAAAGAGGGGCGTGCCCTTACAAACTCAAGGCAGGCAGCTTGGCCAGTGAAGCAGTGTTTGTAAAGTTCTACAAGAAAGATTGGCCAGGTTTTGTTGGATGGGTTTCTTCACAATGTAATGGAGTGGAGTGGTAGCCGAAGGACAGGACACAGGCAGCGGAGTCAGTCAAAATGGAGACCACAGCAGGCGTACGGCAGCAATCAGGTTTTATTTGCTCAGCAGCAGACAATTTTCAGCACACCCAAAATCCTCACTCGCACGCATAGATAAGAGAACGGCGCGGGCCGCAAGGAACACACGCTATCACTACAATCAAATCGGCCCTCTGGACCACAAAATGGCTGACAGTTGTGTTTCCTTGGCCCGCACAAATACAGTTTCCTCAACAATAACTAAACTAATTAAAACATGAAAAACATCAAATAAAAGCTACAGTTACAATCTTTTAAACCGTATAAACAAAATGTACACACATGACTTATTTTATTTACAACAAGAGTGGGAAGCGTGGCTTGCACCTGTCTATACTGAAACACTGAGATTCGTACAACTAAATCACAACTAACACAATGTACAAAATATTAATGTTACTAAAACTTACATCAGAATAAAGAACACGCTCCCACGGTTAAAACGGTACAGAACAATTACAATACAACGCTCTGTAAGAGAAGCAAGACACACTCAAAGACGTACTAAAACAATCGGTGGCGAACTTTCGCCTGGGGCGCGTTATCTTAGTCGCAGCAGCGCTGCTGATACCAAGTAGTCTATGAATACAACTTAGCTTCTACAGTACACAATACTCAAATAAGTCAATTTCAACCCAAAATAAACACTTAACATGAAGTCAGCTGAGCAAAATACTATACGACAAAGCATTGATCGATACAGAATTACTTTAATCGAGTCAAAACAACGATTCACTACTGTTCACTAGTAGGCCTTCTAACAGAGAACGCGCCATGCAGACGACGGCTATAAAAAGAATAGACTTAGCGAGGCATCGGCTACCGATTAAGCTCGATCCTGCGTCTAAATAAACGTTGGATAAACATTCTAAGATGCCAAATTATATTACACATGGCTTGGTGCATAAAAAAGACTAGGTGAACAAAGAGTAGGTAAACAAACAAGTGGTCAAAATATTAAGGGAGAAAACAGATTTGAAAATGGCGCGCACCGGCGGCTATCGCCAGTCGGCTGTGTGAAGGCCATGTGGCGTTACGCTACACGCCGCGCTTCGAAACAAAAGCGTCGTCTGCTCCGGTTCCCGGGTTACTAATAGTACAGTAATGAAATTGCGTGGATCTGATAACCGGGGCGGGATTACTGTAAAAACGTACAAAGAGCACTTGCTCACAACAATAAAAAGTGAAACTGTACTGATGTCTTAGTTGGTTCGTTAGTGACCACCAGACTGAACTATGAAGTTTCACGTGACTTCGTTATGACTCAGTCAAGAAACAATGATCATTACAAAATTAAACTAGACGCGCTAGGAAGGTGTTTTATTTGAAATTATTATGAGTTTATTGACTAAACGGAGAAGTCACGCCCTCCGGCATGTCAATATATGCTCATGATATTTGATTAAACGGACCCTCCCTGTGAGACGTAAGTCAGTCCAGAGGCTACACCACTGAGGTTTGTCTGTGTGGGCAATGTCCACTTTTAGCCCCGTCGGTTCGCGGAAAGGAAAAAAACCCATCCCTGTCAATAACTTGATAATTTGTTACTAAATAGTGTTTGTTTTGTTTTTATAACTTGATAAATGCTGTTTTGTTTGTTAGTATTTTATTTTAATTAATATTTTTGCACCTGACTGTTTTAACCCAAATTCAAACAATGAGACATTAAATGCTCATGTATATTATGGTATGCACTTTTAATTCTCACAGCTGTTATATTATGGTATGCACTTTTAATTCTCTTCATGTGCTATGTTTGTCAATGACAGTGTAAAATATATTTCCTCTACCATTATAAGTTAGTGAGGGTGGAAACAAAGACTATGTCGTGGTGTAAAGCTGTAACTTAAAGAAAATTGCACTGTTAGTATATAATGTATACTTATATAAAATCATTTATTTTTATTTTTAGGAGTGATTTATTCTATATCAGCCCACTTTTAATCCACCCCACCCCCCCCCCCCCCCCCACCCCGCCAACATATATGATATATGTAAGAAAAATAATTGTTTTATTTTAAACAGGTTGTGTGCCAAGCTGTCACTGATCACAAAATGGTGCGCATAGCCGTCATCGGTGCAGGCATCATTGGATTGACAAGTGCAGTCAACATCCAGAAGCTGATGCCTGATGCCAAGGTCACCATTATATCAGACAAGTTTGACAAGGATACAACAAGTTCTGGTGCCGGGGGTCTTTACAGGCCCACAGCTCATCTGGTCAAAGGCGTGCCACCAGAAACTATCAAGTAATGTTGGACAAAGGTGTAAACTATCAAATAATTTTGGAGAAAGGTGTAAACTATCAAGTAATGGTGGAGAAAGGTGTAAACTACCAATGATTTTGGAGAAAGGTGTAAACTCTCAAGTAATGTTGGAGAAAGGTGTAAACTATCGAATAATGCTGGAGGCTTGATTCAGTGACAGTGTGTAATGTACTAGTTTAGTAAAACTTGATTACACTTGGCACACACACACACACACACACACACACACACCACACACACACACACACACACACACACACACACACACACACACACACACAACACACAAACACACACACACACACACTACAGTAGCAAAGATAACATGATTAAGTATGACATAATTGAGGAAAAATTGTTTATTTATTTTTAGCTTGAAGTTGAATAACATTTACATTTTTATTAATGATGTGTTACTGAGCCTACTGTTGAAGAATATGAAAACAAGTTGAAGTTGTGTATTTAAATGCCATAACTAATTTTACTTCCTGATCCAGTCAGCTACATAAAAATATGTTTTCTTTGAAAGCACCATTGTGGTTTATGTCAAACTTCGCTGCATGATGATAATGCAGAATTCATGATGAAAAACCACTCTGGTGAGAGAACACCGCTCTTTTCAAATTGTGTTTGTAAAAATCAGCTCTTTTTTTTCTCTCATGTTTTTATGTAAGCCCCTGGCCAAGGTTCACGCATATGTTTGATATTAGTACAGTGCTGCCAGTGGTCTTGGAAGGGCAGTTCCACTTTATTCTCCCACTTGGGGTGACCTTGGCCATATATCAAGGTCACAGTGGCATTAAACAGTCAAATCATCTCAGATACATAATTTCTCAGTATGATTTAAGTTCTTATCTCGTCAACATAAAACATTAGGTGATTGTCAGATAGTGAGATACACAAAATAGTTGATAATTATAGACATGTTTGTCAAAGATTTGAAGTGACAGTGACAGAACATGCATTGTTCCAAGATGGTCTAATAATCCAGCAGCAAGTTCACCAGCAAATGATTGTCGAAAGGCAACATTTATTTTGTAACATTTTTGGGTTGTTTGTGTAGAACAGTTACGTTTTTAGCCTGATAAGTTGTTTGCCGAATGACAAAGCAAAAGAAAACTACTCAAACTAGTACAAAAAAATAGCATCATGTTGTCTATGTCATAATAAATCAGCGTTCTTTTTAATCTTTTATGTGTTTGGATAAAACTAGTAAACCAGAATTGTATCTGAAACATTTTACTACTTTTCTGCAGCTCTTTGCTTTACACAGAAAACACATTTTTTTTGGCAACTGAAAATTAATGTCCCCATTTGAACTGAAGTTTGTCTTTAATAATAATAATAATAATAATAATAATAATAATAATAATGTACATTTATCATGCACTCATCAATGCCCTGAGTGCTCACATGATACATATTAACCTAAATATAATATTCTATACACATGTAGAGCATAATCCTACCAAAACAATTTACATAAAGTATTATTAATTTTTTTATAAAATAATAAAACACACTACAAACACACACACACACACACACACACACACACACACACACACACACACACACACACACACACACACACACACACACACACACACACACACAATGACTGTAGCAGAAACTGGGTACGGATGTAATTAGGATGGAAATACTTTGTACAGAGCCTGGGTGCAGGACTCCTGGGACTACTTCAGCAGCCTGGCAATGTCGCCCTTGGCCAAGGAAACGGGACATACGCTGGTGCCAGGATATGTTGTGTCAGATGATCCAACATTCATCCAGGTGGGTGATGCTGCAGTTCTCAAAGGTTGTGTGGGGCATGAAATTGGTACATCCTGCCTGTTGTAAGGTAGGTTTATGGATGCTGTATGAACAAACAGACAAACAAATGCTAACAAAACTTGTTTTCTTCTAATGGATGTTTTGTTAAAATATATATTTTTATGTGCTCCTTTGTGTATGCCTTCAGGTCTGATCAGGCTATGAATCTCTAGTGTTGAAAGTGGGCTGCTTTAGACCGTTGCTTTATCTTGTTTTGCAGAACCCATTGTATGCGAACATTGTTTTCAACTTCAGGCTTCTCACATCAGATGAGCTGAAGAAACTCAAGTTTCCATACAAGTAGGTGGCTTGATTTACTGTAATATTTATATACACATATATCATCAGATTTTTAATAATCCGGATTTTTAAAAAATCTGAATGGTAAATTTACATTTTTTTCATGGTGCGTCTGTGTAGTTCATTGAGCAAGCAAACTAATGACTATACAAGTAAGTGGTTTCCATACAAGTAGGTGGTTTGATTTACTGTAATATTTATATACACATATATCATCAGATTTTTAATAATCCGGATTTAAAAAAAATCTGAATGGTAAATTTACATTTTTTTCATGGTGCGTCTGTGTAGTTCATTGAGCAAGCAAACTAATGACTATACAAGTAAGTGGTTTCCATACAAGTAGGTGGTTTGATTTACTGTAATATTTATATACACATATATCATCAGATTTTTAATAATCCGGATTTAAAAAAAATCTGAATGGTAAATTTACATTTTTTTCATGGTGCGTCTGTGTAGTTCATTGAGCAAGCAAACTAATGACTATACAAGTAAGTGGTTTCCATACAAGTAGGTGGTTTGATTTACTGTAATATTTATATACACATATATCATCAGATTTTTAATAATCCGGATTTAAAAAAAATCTGAATGGTAAATTTACATTTTTTTCATGGTGCGTCTGTGTAGTTCATTGAGCAAGCAAACTAATGACTATACAAGTAAGTGGTTTCCATACAAGTAGGTGGTTTAATTTACTTAATATTTATTGACACATATATCATCAGATTTTTAATAATCCGGATTTTAAAAAAATCTGAATGGTAAATTTACATTTTTTTCATGGTGCATCTGTGAGTCTGTGTAGTTCATTGAGCAAGCAAACTAATGACTATACAAGTAAGTGGTTTCCATACAAGTAGGTGGTTTAATTTACTATAATATTTATTGACACATATATCATCAGATTTTTAATAATCTGGATTTAAAAAAAAATCTGAATGGTAAATTTACATTTTTTCATGAGCAAGCAAACTAATGACAACATATTAACATTGAAAGTAACATGTACATTGGTTTTGAGTGCTGTAGATATCAACATTAAATAGTACAGAAAAGGTGGAATATTTTGTTTGAATATTGCAAAGTTTGAAAATACTTAAACTGCCATATGATTGTGTCCAGAAAGGATTCTCTTCTTTTGGTTCATACAGTATGTGACCAAGACTCCCGTAAGTGTGAAATGACCTAGTTTTAGATTTAGATTTTTTTTCTTTCTCAAAAGATGAGAACTGCAGTTCTCAAAGGTTGTGTGGGGCATGAAACTGATACATCCTGCCTGTTGTAAGGTAGGTTTATGGATGCTGTATGAACAAACAAACAAACAAATGCCAACAAAACTTTATTTTCATCAAAGCATAATGTGTGAATTTAAGGATAACCACACTCCACACAACAGCAACAGATAATTGTATTTGCTAACAGTGCTCATGCACAGAAATGTGCAAACAACTTAGAGCCTGGTATTTGTTTTCAGTGAAAGTCACACACTTAGTCTGTGTTGTTACAATGTAAAACAAAAGTGTCTACTTGTTACAGACACTTGTTTTACATTCTGACAGTGGTTTAGTAAAACAAACTTTAGAAACAAAAGTGAAAATGGTGTCCAGTAAAAAGAGTGAAAGAAGCAGAGAAACAACTGAATTTAAAGACAAATGCATCATGGACCTACATACACATGCACACATGTATGCTTGCATGCACCCCCCCATGACAACCCCCCCCCCCCCCCCATGACCCCCGCCCCCCCACCCCCCACACCTATTTCTGGCCCTCTAAGTGAGAGTCTAAAAGGGTACTGTGACTTACCCCAAGTGTTATGGACAAAAGCAATATCTGTACCTGTATGTCCACATACAGTACAATACAATACAATACAACTTTATTGTCTCTGTGTAGAGAAATTTGCTTTCTGGCTCATCATTTACATAAAAACATTCAATTCAATTAACAATAAAACATCAACAACTCAATAAAACACGGAGCTAAAAACTGGTCAAATACAAGGAAAAAACAATAACAATGTACACACACACACACACACACGCACCCACCCACCCACACACACACACACACACACACACATTATTCTTCTGGCTCACCAATAACTTAAAACATTCAATAAGTTACAATAAAACAAAATTCCTTAAACAACAAAACATTAAAATCGAAACACTCAATCGACCACAACACATAAATTATAGGCAGCATTTATGAAGTAATATATTAAATCCAGGCAGTATATAATTCTTCACACATGCACGCACGCACGCACGCACGCACGCACGCACACACACACACACACACAAACATTATTCTTCTGGCTCACCAACTACTGAAAACATTCAATAAATATTATAATAAAACAATCATTCCTTAAGTAAACATCAAACACTAAAATTGACCGCAACATATAATATATAGACAGCATTTATGAAGCGACATTAAATCCAGGCAATATATATATATAAATTTCACACACGCACACACCCACACACACACACACACACACAAGAAACAAGAAAAAACGGGGAAAAAACGATTGCACACGCACACACACATGCACACACACGCACCCCCCCCCCCACCCCCCACCTCCCCATCCCACACACACATGGCACACACTCATATGCATGCACACAAGTAAATTGTCATGGGCACTTCTGCACACAATTATTATTAGTCAACTCAGAATTAAGACGGTATGCTAATATATCATAAACCTGAAGTATACTGGGTTATTTTACCAGTGAGTTGAAAGAGTAACTTAAACATCCATCTGATCAACACTATCACAGGGTAAGTAAAACTGAGCCTTGAAACCCACAATGCGAACATATTAAGTAGCCTGAGAATTAAAAACAGAAATAGCACTTGGGATAAAAGATTTTTTGTACACATTCTTCCTGGCAATCGGCACTTTGTATTGTCGGCCCAACCAGACTTTCTGAAACTGAGAAAAGAGGGGGTGCTTTGCGTCGTCTAAGATCCGTGCAGTTTTCCGTTCAACTGCTGTAAGGTAGAGATCGCTTAGGGAGTCTTGTTTTGCACCAATTATCTTTCCTGCCATCCCAACAATACGTACATGTGACATCTTCATCAGTTTGTAGGTATGCTACTTAAATCAATGAGTGCCAAACTTAGGATGGTGATAATACTGAGCTTCACTTGCTTGTATCACGTCGTTGACCTTGACCTTACATTACTTGCAGGTACGGGTGTACTTTTATGACCGTCATCACTCAGCCCCAAAAGTTTATGCCCTGGCTGATGAGAAAGTAGGTACTTTAATAAGCACCACAGAATGACATGGAACTGTATATTTTTTCTTTTAGTCGTCTGTTTGAGATGGCTCAATTTGTCTGATCAGTAGAAGACACCGCTTGCGAATATACGCTTACAAATTGATGTGTTTTAGGGGTTGTACCCTCACTCCAACAGGTAGCTGAAAAGTGTTTTTTTTTGGTGTATATTTTATGAAGCCAGAAACATTGGAGCCACAAGCACAATTGTGAAAGAGGCCAAGCAAAAGGGTTACTTTTGATGATCATACATGGTACATCACTCCTTGTATGTAAAAACTGAAATATATGTGTTTGTAACTTATGTAAGCAATGTAGCTTTTTATTGTTTTTGTGTTGTTTTTAAAGATGATTTCCCTGGAAACCAATTCACCCTGGTCACTAAATGAAACCCATATGGTCATGGCTGAAAGAAATATACTAACAATAGTTAACCTGTTTTGATATTCTATTTTTACTTACTCATTTTTTGTATTTTTATATTTATGCTGCTTATGTGTGGTTCATGGTTGTCTGTGTGTTGTAGATTTAGAGAACAGGGTGGTATTGTGGAATTTCGTACTGTTGGAAAATTGGAAGAGGTATGTTTTTTTGCTTATTAGTATTATTATTTTTTTCATTTTTTTTCTTCAGATGAAATATCTTTCTATCTCTTAATGCGATAAATACTGCTTTTTGGTTTTTATATATATGTCAATATATTGCTTTTATATATTCTTAATTTTTATGGATGTTACCAAATTGCATTCTTCAGTTTTGCCTCAAATTGTTGAGTTACTAAAATGTATTTACTGCCTCTGTTTTTTTCGTGTTCTTGCTTCTTGTTTTCTATCCTCTATGATGTACTCACATCGTCTCACTTACTGACGTACTTATCTCCCTTATGCCAGGTATATGACTTTAACCTTGCTAAACATCATGGGTGAAAAACCACACATGCTCTCTGTCTCATGCGCATGTTTAGAACTCACGCAATGTTGATACTATTGCAATGAAACATTATGACTTTGCTCACCAAGCATCATCACATGTGTTACCCACTCTGGCATGGTTCACCCTGATATAACCGCACCGGTTGTCTGGGCGTAAAACACCAACTTACTTACTTACTTACTGGCATGGTTTTGTCAGTAAATCAAGAAGTGAATGCATAAGCAGTAAAGTTATACTATACATTGTGGGTGTGAAGACACCCATACTTCAGAGAGGAAACCTTATGCACAGTACATCAAGGGTGTGAGTATACCATACCTCAGAGAGAAAACTATACATACTGTACACCATACTTCAGAGAGGAAGCCCTACATGTGATATGTCATGAGTGTGAGCACACAACACTTCACAGAGGAAACCATACATATATGCAGTACACCGTCTTCAGAGAGGAAACCTTACATGCAGTATGTCATGGGTGTGAGCACACCATCTTTCAGAAAGGAAACCATACGTACAGTGCACCATACTTCAAAGAGGAAACTTTATGTGCAGTATGTCATGGGTGTGTGTACACCATACTTCAGAGAGGAAGCTGCATGTGCATTGTCATGGGTGTGTATACACCATACTTCAGAGAGGAAGCTGCATGTGCAGTACACCATACTTCAGAGAGGAAACCTTACATGCAGTATGTCATGGGTGTGGGCACACCATACTCCAGAGAGAAAACCATGCATGCAGTACACCATAGTTTGGAGAGGAAACCTTACATGCAGTATGCCATGGATGTGGGCACACCATGCTTTGGGGGGGAGGGGGGGGATAAAAGTCGAGGTTTTGTCAGGGATAGGAGAGTCTTTCTCATCGTATGCCCAAGCACTTTCCATCTAGAATTTTAAAATAAATTTTTAAGATAGGTCATATCATTGAGGAAGACTGTCAGATTTGTAATGGGTATTTTCATTCTGTAATTGAAAATGCCTTCTTTTGTTTAAATAGCTTGCAGGCTTCTATGACGTTGTGATGAACTAGCTACAGTATGAAGAATTCTTATATGTATTGTGGGATGAATGAGTATTCTTAACTTTCTGTTTGAAAATTCTTCTGTTCTATACAAAGCTTGCAGGCACCTATGACATTGTGGTGAACTGCTGTGCATTGGGTGCACAACAGTTATTTCAGGACAACGCCATGTATCCAGTCAAAGGGCAGTTAGTGCATGTAAGTTTGTCTATTCTCTTTGATTCTTTTGAAGTCTGAAGTAGTGTGACAGTAACCTAGGCATGAAAGAACTACTGAGCAGATAAAAATGTTACAGTGGCACTGATAATAGCAGGTAGTAATAGCTGTATGAAGTTCAAGTTCTGCTTCCTTCATCTATTAGGCGTAGCCACAATCATCATTTTGATTATTCAGCCATTATTAAGCATTGCCTGGGTGGTTTCATGCTTTCAGCCACTAGACCTTCTCTTATCGAAAGCTGGACAATGAGATCTTTGATGTGTGCAATGCTCTTGTGAGTCTGCACAGCTGTTAGTTGGGAAGAACTGAAAAAGTCACTAACCTTGCGCAATAAAGATCCAACTTTTGGAGATTTTTACGCAAATTTAAAGGTGGAATCTTACAAAAGCATCTTCCATCACATTAGTTTCTGTCTGTTAACAATGTAACCACTGGCTTCTTTCCATCTCTCCATAATCTGTGTCATTTCCAGCTCATTCAAGAATAGTTTGCTGTACCTCAGCCTTCTTTCTTCAGTGTTGAAAATATTTTATTCTGCAGCTGTTGCACTGTTCGAAACACAAGTATTGCCTAGAATGACATAGATTATGGAAAGATGGAAAGAAGCCGATGGTTACATTGTTAACAGACAGAAACTAATGTGATAGAAGATGCTTTTGTAAGATTTTGGGGTGCGTGGGTGGAGGTGGTGAAGAGGAATATTGATGTTCATTACTTTGGTTTATTATTATTCACTTGGAGTTTATTCATAATCATCTGTGATTTCCGATCCAAGATAAGCAGTCTCATGCTGTTTTTGTTTTTCCTTCTTATGTCTGGAAGCTGTAAGTTTTTTTTAGCATTGTTATTGAATATTATTTGCAAAGCTTCCATGCTGCACAAACACACACACACATGCATACGTATGCACACACACACACTATCAACCACACACACACACACACACACACACACACACACACACACACACACACACACACACACACACACACACACACACACACACAGGAGTTTTGGAAGATGTCCTCTAACTGTTGAATATTTGAAACCATGTTTAATGTGACTGGATCATTGCCATATGGAGCAACTCCTGCTTGGTATAGTATACACTGGTAGTTTTATATCAGACATTTTTCAATGTGTGAAGGTAAAAGCCCCTTGGATCAAGACTTTTATCTACTGTGACAGCAAGCATCCCACCTATTTCATTCCACAGTGAGTACTGCTGGTATACAAGCGTGTGAAGTTTTACTTTGTTGCCATTTTGTGCTTCTTTCTTTACCGACTGTACATCTCCCGTATTCACTTAAGAAATTTAGCTTGACGTCTGATGGTATGAATATTATTATTATTTTATTATTATTATTATTATACATTTTAATAATATCGTTTCTTCTTCTTTCTGCCTGTACCATTATTAATGCTGCACAGTTCCCTAAAATGACGGGAATGGCCAGCTTTGTGGCTGCTGGTCATTAACGGAAGAAGAAGTATGTTTAGGTAACAACTGATTTGCTGTGTTTTTACTTTCTTTTTCCTTATATATTTAGCTATATGTTACAGGTTTTTGTTGTCTGTGTGTGTAACTGAATTTGATGCAGATTGGTCTGTATTTTTCCAGTGGAGATTCCCAGTGGCTAACATCCAAATGTTTCTTTTGTTTATGTGTGTTTATAAGTAGTCACAGAGTAATGTTATTCCACACTGGCCTGCTAGAGCAACAATAACTTCACCGAGGTTTTACATGTCAGCTGAACTTTCTTTTCTTTTCTTTTCAGTGATGATTATATTATCATTGGAGGCACTCGTGAAGAAGGCAACTACAGTAAGGATGTCAGTGCAGAGGTCCAGCAAACCATTCTTGAAAGGGCCGCGAACATTCTGCCTCAGGTCAAGGTAATCATTCACTGAAAACAGAAATCAAGAAAATTTAGCAGTTGTGGCAAGAGATGTTTTTGGGGTTGTAAATTTTCAGTCAAAATACTACATAATTTAAATTTTCTTACACTGAAAGTTTTGGCATACAAATTATGCTGAAATTGTACAAGTAAACAGGTCTGGGCATTGTTAGTGCTATGGCCAGTGCAGACTGGGATCAAAATAAAGAGGCGTTTGTATCTGGTTGGGCAAAATAGACGATCTTTGGAAATCCAGGGGACTGCACTCGGTAAATGCCTACGGGCATGGACCTGTATATATAGGTCCATGCCTGCGGGTGTAGCGCAGAGTAGGCACACTTTTGTTGGGGGTACAGTGTGCATGTGAGGAAGATGACGGATACCCATAAACAAAAGGCAGAAAAGGCATAAAAAATGCTGATCAAGCACTCACTGTTCGTGGGGAACATGCAGATCGGATAGTAGTTCCCCCAGCTGGTAGTCTAGTATAAATTATAATAGGTCCATGCCTGAAGATTAAAACTGTCGCAGATCGGCTCTTCTCTGCTGCCATCTCCATCCAGGGGACTTCACTCTCCCAGAGTAAGAAAACATTGTCAAATTATTTTCGCCTGTTATTTCCGGAAATCATCTATTCACACAAGTTTGCTCAAAATGAATGTGTAATAAATGGTAATTCATCATATTATGCTATGGATACATGCAGTAACAAGCATTTAATTAGATTTTATATGAAGTTGTTTATATTGTGTGCCTGTGTCAGATGTGGTCTTAATAAAAAAATAAAAAAGTTGGTGTAGGGAGCAGAGGTGGTGGGAAACTGGGCAGGTTCGAGACCATCACGAGATCCAATGCGACTGGAGAAACAGCTCTTCACCATCAATGGCAAGAAACTCAGAGTAAGTTGATATTGCAAGTGAGTCCCTTTACACACTAAACTGCTGTGAACATTAGAATTGTTTATCCATCGTAACCGTTTACTCTTACGAGCTAAGGAAACTGTGTTGTTGGATATTTGATTGCCCTTCTAAAGTCTTTAGAACAGCTGGCATTAAAAAACAACCAAGAATGTTTGGCATTCACAGCCACTAAATATCTGCCTTTCCTCATCTTTTGTTATCTTTCAAAGCTCAGCTTAAAATACGCCTCTTCCTCACTGCCTCTCCAAGATATCTACCTATCTGTCTGCATACCTTGAGCAACTTTAATTATATGTTGTAGACACCGAATGAAGAATGGCTGAATTAGCTGGATTTGAGTGTTATTCTTTATTTTGTATATGTTTGAGTGTTGTTATGTGTATGCTTGTTCATTGTACTGATTTTATGTTTGTTTCTTTGTATTTGGTTGATCTTGTATAGCACCGTGAGCTCATGATTTCTTCACAGGGTATAGTGCTATCGAAGAGGATTTATTATTAAGACAAAAACATTCAACCTTTATTTAGACTGGACAATACAGTGTGCAGTTTTGGGGACAGAACTACCTTCAACAAATGAAAACAGTGCAGGCAGACAGTTACAGTGTTCCAAAAAATATTTTTAAATGGTATGTATAGCTTGCAGACATTATCATGCTCATCTTGCACTCTGTTTTGTGTACATTAACAGGTGGTGCACAACTATGGGCATGGAGCCAATGGCATATCATTGAGCTGGGGAACCAGTATTCGAGCTGCCAGAATGGCCAAAGAGTGGGCTGAGGAAATCCCCCACTCATCCAAACTTTGAAGAGATGATACAACAACATGGCTTTTATGTTGCTTTCTTGTGAGATGTTCTGTTGTTTTTATGTGTGTTTTCTTGTTTTAGGGCTGTGACTTGGGTTTTTTATTTTTTTGTTTTTATTTTTTGTTTGTTTGTTGGTGATTTTTTTGTTTGTTGGTGAATTTTTGTTTTTTGTTTTGTTTGTTTGTTTTGTTTTGGGGGGAGGGGGGTCTTTTAGTATGATACATACTATTCATTTGTAAAAACAAACAAAAATATGAAGAAACTAAAACTGCCTGTATTCAACTGTCTCTTTGGGGTGTATGAAAAATGATGGGAGTCTGTTGATCAGTGCTTATTTTGCCTTGAAGCTGTCTGTGACTGAGGCATCAGGAAAAAGACTTGAGTGTACATTAGTTCTGAGAGACTATGTAAGCAAAATGTTTCAAAGTTTGCATGGTGATAACTTCCACCATCACATTTTCAAATCAGTCTTGGTGACTTTTACATAATTTCCTGGTCACAGGAGCATGAGGAGTATAAAGGTTCTAGTTGTCGTATCCAATAAAGTCAAAAACTTTGCATAAATATTTATGCTGTTACAGCATCAAGCACATGCGCTTGTGCCCTTTACATGCATTTGGGGTAGGTATGCATGTATTTCATGACTGCAAAAAAAGCCTTGTGTGACAGAGAGCTCTTTTGCACATTACACTTTCATATCAGTTACAATAACCTTGTGTAAAATTCAAAGCTACTGCAGCTGTGGACAAGTGAATCTGAAAGCTGTATTTCTGCAGTCGGCTCTGCAGAATCAAGTTCTGAGTCTGTATGGTTTGTGCATACATGGACTAGATCAGTCGGAAAAATACTTTTCATGACCTGGGTAATAATCACTGAATCAGCATGTTTCCTGCCTGATATGAATGTTGGCAGTTTCTTAGATGGTTTTTGAATCTATGTTGTGCATCAAGATGTCTGTTTTTAATTTAATAGCCACAACTCCTTTTCAAAGTCACAGAAGAGCATGTCACAGGCAAGAGTGCTTTTGAAAGCATACTTTATTGTACTTACTCTTGGTGACAGAAATACTACTTACTTTTGGTGACAGAAATACTGCTTACTTTTGGTGACAGAAATACTACTTACTTTTGGTGACAGAAATACTGCTTACTTTTGGTGACAGAAATAACACTCCGGTAGGTAGGTAGGTAGTGTTGCTTAATGTCCTCAGATGTCAGTTGACATATTAGGGACAAGCTGAGACCGATGCCGAAGCATGGTTCAGTGTAGGTTGGTGGTGTTGCTTAATGTCCTCAGATGACAGTTGACATATTAGGGACAAGCTGAGACCAATGCCGAAGCATGGTTCAATATAGCTTTACGTCCACGGAAACCAGAAGGCTCGTTAGGACGGACAGCCCAGGACAGCCACCTCGACTCTCACACAGAAATAACAGTCATTTTTGCATTCTGTTATATAGCCATATTTATATTTTACGCAGGAACTGTAATAAGCACACATAACTTTGCTGTTGTGTTGATTTCGTTTTATTGTTATCTGTTGTACATGTGCACCACAGGTAATTATGTAACTAGTCCATACCTCAATACAATGTATTGCAATACACAATTTCCAGAAATAAAAGTGGACACTATTTAGGGAGCATTTTCTTAACTTTGAAAGAGTTGCACCCTCCTGATTCCTTGATGGGGAGGATGGACATTGCACTCTCTCCTTTGCTGGCATTTACAAGAATGGAGACTGTAGGAGAAAAGGCAGAAAACTTTCAAATTATCCATCTTGTAAGTGTGTGTTTGTGAATGGACCTGCTCAGTCACAGGGGTGTGAGTATGCGTGTGTGCCACAGGGTGCATGTACACCATGTGTGTGTGTGTGTCAGCATGTGTGAATGTAGTGTCATTCCAAGATTCAGTCAGACAATCTGCAATGATGGATTGTGTGCAAGAGAGAGGGAGAAATAAGAACAAAGGGGGGAGATTGTCTGAAGCTCAGAATGACACAATTTGTCATTGTAAATATGATGCCTTAAACTGGAAAAAAAAATACATGGAAAGTGACACTTCTACACTGGCAATATTTCCAGAAGGATATATATACAGAGAGAGTCCAAAAACGAATGTCAACACACTCACACTGACGCACACTAGTACACACTGACACATGCACACATGCTATGGAATACAAGGCATACTCATGTGCTCACAAACACATCATGCAAAGATGAATAATTTTGAAAATGTCTTCATCTTTTCACCAGCCACTTCCATTCTTGTAAAGGAGAGTGCAAAGTTTGTCCCCTCCCCATCAGAGGATCAAGACAAATACACCCCCCTAAATTGCATCCTCTTTTATTTCCAAAGATCATCTATCATACTATATTATTATGGCATTAGTAGATTAACCTGTGCTATTGTCAAGTTGACTGAGGTATGCAATAAACGTGGTTTATTTTGTCATGTTGTTTATTTTATCATGTTTCTTTGAGTCATCTTCTGATTACCTTTCTTTAATGGAAACTTCTGCATACAAAACAGTTGATTAAGAAAAGAAAAAGAATAGAGCAACAGACCATTGGGTTGATTTTTTTAAAAAGATTTCATTGTTCTGTGTCAGTACATATCAAAAGGGAGTTAATGTACCCTGGCCAAAATATGTTGGGGCAGTCATTCCCTTTAAAAATGGTTCTTATTTTTAGGGCACAATTTTTGGATGTTTCTGTTTTGCAGATATTATTTTTGATACACTGAGTATAATTTTCATTGTTTTACCTTTTCTGTATCTGTGATCAGCTTCTGTTGATTTAAAGAAAATTATTATATATATTGGCTTTGTGCTGAACAGAATGTTGTTGTTTTGGGGGTTGCTTTTGATGTTATCTGCAAATTCAACTTATATAAGTTCATTTACTTCTGTTGGGAATTCTTTCTTTCTTTTTTCTCTCTCTTCCCTCACCATTGAAATTGCCTTCTGGATTTTTTTGTTTTTGTTTTGTTTTTTGTTAATGTTTTGTGGGGCTTTTTTTTGGGGGGGGGGGGGGGGTACTGTGGGGGGGGGGGGGGTGTACCCTGTGTGGTTGACAGTATGTTGAAATTCAAATACTAACAAAGTGACTTTTGTCATGCATTTAAGAAAAAGGCAATGTGATTACATGCATGCTGTCTTTTTATATTACCTATATTTTTATATTACCTATAGTTCTTAAAATTAAATGTTTTCCAATCAGTATTTGTTTAGAGATAAATATATATATACACTGTGCAGTCACAGTTTCTGAACTGTCATGTTTTGAAGGTGGAAGGTGTATTTACCCAATACTTATGGTGAGATGTTGGGAGGCGGGGTGTTGTTCCCCAAATCAATATATTAAATGCTTTTTATTTTAATTTATTTTGTTTTATTACTTGTTTTTTTAATGCATTTTACTGGGAGTTGTGGCTGATGTACCCAAACCAGCTGTGTGTTAGATTTGAACACTAATGATTGCACTACTGGGTCTTCTCCCGTTTTATTGCTACTGGTGAATGGGCATTTAAGCAACCAGTGTTTATAGATCTCTCCCAGCTTATTTTTATACTTGTGAATCATTACATTACTGAAAGTGATAGTATTACAGTAATAGGATTAGTAATGATGGCTATAAATGACACTGGTGATTTTTTTTAACTGTATTGGTGATACATATTAACAATAATGATGAAAGATGTAAGAGTAGTACTGCTACAAAATAAAAGGTGAAACAACTGTCTGTTGTGTGTCACTGTCAATGTGTGCATCAGCATGTGTGCATGAGAGAGAGAGAATAGTGGTGTGTACATTCTCAGCTCAGAAGTTTATGAAATAGAGGAAAAGGCATGTTCCAAGGAATGAGCCCTGTGGCACACGCAAGTCAACATTAATAATATTATAGTCAGACTGTTCACCATTAGCCACAACTGCCTGGGTCCTTTCCAACAGAAAATCTTGAATCCAAGAGTGTACACTGCCATGCACACCATAGTGTTTGAGTTTGTACAGATTGTAACAGAAGCAGGTCATGACCAACTTTATCAAAGGCTTAGGAAAAATCCATGATTAGTACACTTGGTACTGTACGCTTACAGTGCCATTTTTCAGTCTGAGGCCCTTCCCTCTAAGTCATTACTTAATAATAATAATGTACATTTATCATGCGCTCATCAACGCCCTGAACGCTCACATGATACATATTAACCTAAATATGATATTCTATACACATGTAGAGCATAGTCCTACCAAAACAATTTACATAAAGGATTATACAAAAAAAACTACAAAAAAAAACCGCACTACAAACATGTATACGCACACATTCACTCATAGTCATACACACACACACACGCACACACACACACACACACAATGACTGTAGCAGAAACTGGGTACTGATATTAGTTCAGATAGAAATACTGTGAGAAGAGGAAGGTTTTCAGTTTGGTTTTAAAAGATGACAGGGTTGAGCAGTGTCTAAGGTCTTGTGGGAGTGAATTCCAAATCTGGGGTCCAAAGCAAGAGAAGGTGCGAAAGCCATGAGTGTGTGTGTGTGTGTGTGTGTGTGTGTGGTGTCTTTGTGTGTGTCTGTGTGTGTATGTTTCTGTGTTAGTGTGGTATGTGTCACAGTGTGGATGTGTGTGTGTGTGTATGTGTGCGTGAGTGTGTGTCCTTGTGAGGAGGTGAGTGTGAGTGTGCAGGTGTCTGTGTTTAATCATATAGTACTTTTTAGTAGGTGGCTGTGTGTGAAATGCTTTAGTGTTAATGTATGTATTTACAGTATTATTTTGTGCTTTTCTGATTGTCATGACAGTACTTGTGCTTTTCTGATTGTCATGTTGATATTAATATATGCATTATTTTATAGTACTTGTGATTATTTCAGTCTGTGTAAAATGCTTTAATACTGAAGTACGCATTTGCTTCTTCTTCACTTGAAAAATAATTTTTAAAAATTTGGTTTCAACCTGGCTTTTTTGTCAATTTGATATTGATGTATGCATTTATAGTACTTGTACTTTTTTTATTGTCAAGCAGATTTTGATGTTGATAATGTACAGCGCCGCGAGCTTGTAAATTTTTACGGGGTATAGCGTTATATGAGTCATTATTATTATTATATTATTATGAGTCTTGCGTTTGTATTGTTGGATTTCCAGCATGCGGGTGTCAGTACTTCAGTTTTTTACCCACAGGAAAACCACACGACACCTAAATGTGTAAGTTGTTGCTATGATAAATGATACATGTTGGTCGAAGGAACTAAGAACTTAGCGGTCATTTCAAATGAATTTTTCATTCTTGCACTAGCGGCAAAGAGCAAAATTGAAATTCCAAGTTGCACATCAACCGGGCCCTGAAATGATAAATGATAAAAATGGCATTTAAAATTAGGATTAAAATTTCTGCATTCATTTGTAACAACTTACACTTTACTGTCGTATGGTTTTCTGACATATATTTGTCATTTTTGGACTCATATTATACTGAAAGCATGATAAATGATGATTCTTAGTGTTATTTAACGTCAGCAGAGACCTCTTGCAGTTTCTTAGGGACCGGTGGAGTGGGGGTTAGGGTATCTATACCCAGTTTACTCACTCCATTTTGGGACACTCCAAAAAAAAGATGACCTTAGGGTATCTATACCCAAGTTCACCCACACCATTTTTGGACACTCCAAAAAAGATGACCAACCACCCAATGGATGTTCAGAATCAGGTGTTGGGGAACTTGCAAGTGCTGAGCAACTCCTGTACTCAAGAATTTATGTTTCAACCAGTGTAGAGAACACAGTCACACTGCAGTGGCTACAGAAACACAATCTATCGAGCTACTAGAGTTTCACACACTGAACTTCTGGGTTTTGCTGCGGTGAGAGAATGGAAGCAATGATGATGATGTAGAGCTTAATGTCCTCGGATGTCGGGTTGACACATTAGGGACAAACTGTGACCAATGGCTTTACGTCCACAGAAACCATAAGGCTCATTAAGACGGGGAGCCGCCCAGGACGGCCACCTCGACTTTCACACAGCTCCTGAGCTCTGAAAGGAAGCAAGGCAGCAAGCAGCAAGACAATCCATCCTGCTGCGCCGAACATTTTTGTTTGTCTAGGCAAGACGAACATTTTTGAACTGTCGTCACTACGGACAACGCAGCGACTATGCAATACGAAGGAGGCTCAAGCCGACGTAAATTATTCGGGACTGACTCGCGAAGAAGTTATTGCTGTTACTGTTGTTCAGCAGCACTCAAGGTTCACTACTTATAGGGACAGCGGGCGGGGGTTGGGTGGGTTGAGTGCTTATACCTTGGGTGAGTTCAGTGGGTGCCCATACCTAAAGCGTATGGTGCCCGGCCATACCTGAAGGGTGGGTCGGGGTGCCCATCATGTGGCGGGCCGGTTCGGCCGGGTGCCCATTTCCACTCCGGTCAGTGGGGGGAGGGGCGTAGCGGGGTGCCCATACCTAAGTTCGATCACTCCGGCGTCTGTTTTCGGACGCTCCAAAACTGTGGACCACCACCAAAGCAGTCTAGACATTCAGGTGGTGAGGAACTCGCAAGCGGTGCGGAACGGCAACTCAGTACTCCGCGCGAGAAAACAGCTGACCAGCACAGTGCTGACCAGCACAATACAAGGCGGTCTCAGAGTTCACTAACCAATCAGAGCTAGATTTCATTGACTCGGACTTGGAGCGGGCATTCGCCCTCGCAAGTTTTTCAGTTTCTTCCCCGCAAGTTGTTGCCCAAGAGTGCCGCGGAAATAAAAATTTTACAAAATGTTATAATGATCTCCCTTGAGTAGGAAGTCGAGGACACAGCTATTTTGTCATGACTTGGCGAAACAGAAACAGCGTTTGTTGGTCGAAGGAACTAAGAACTTAGCGGTCATTTCAAATGAATTTTCCAATCTTGCACTAGCGGCAAAGAGCAAAACTGGAATTCCAAGTTGCACATCAACCGGGCCCTGAAAATAACTGCATCGACTGACTGATTGGGTTCCAACTGAGTATTTTGGGTTTGAACTTATTTTACTTTTGTCACTTGGTAAGGTATGCAGTCACGCCATGTCAGTATGTATCACTTAAACTATACATGTGCAGTGTGTGAATGAAGCTGACAAATGTGTTAAGCCGGGACAAAACTCCTTTGCCGATGAGATTCTGAACCGAGGTACCCCGGGTGTAGGCCTGTACGCATACAGAAAGGTCACATCAAAGATCCCGGCCGTAGTCCATGCCAGAGTTCGATGGATTATACAAATACCAAATTAGCCGGCATGCACTAAAAGTGTTTGAGTCTTCAGAGGTTCAAGTTCAGTGGACACAAAACGAAAGAAGAAGAATTGAACTGATTTAGCTAGAGAATTTTGTAGTTTGTAAAGTATGCATGGAACACACATTTATGGTACTGGTAGTACTGCCTCGGTGTTTTAGTTTAACTTTTACATTAATATTATTCATAACATTGTGTCATTTGAAGAGGAAACAAAAAGTCACCGTTAAGTGTTATGACAGGCACAGCATGATAACTGATGGTGCTAGAGCTGATTGTGTGTGTGTGTGTGTGTGTGTCTCTCTCTCTCTCTCTCTCTCTCTCTCTCTCTCTCTCCCCCCACACATCTCTCTCTCTCTCTCTCTCTCCTCACAACACTCCTCTCTCTCTCTCTCTCTCTCTCTCTCTCTCTCTCCTCACCACCACACCACATCACACACCACACCACACACACACAACACACCACACACACACACACACACACACACACACACACACACACACACACACACACACACACACAGAGAATCAGCATGTATGACTGCAGTAGGCCTACTGGTCAACAGAACATGTTAGTATTGCTGTTACCATTTGCTTGAACTTGAAGTTGAGTTCCCTGCTGTGCAAAAGGGGCTTCAGTTGACATAATTTAATCAAGACTAAGTAGACTATACTCCATGTTAGATCTAGACTGAAGTACCAGGATATAAACCACAGATGGCAGATGCTTACTGGAATAGAGGAACCACTTGGTGGGGACAGCAGCAGTCATTGGGAGGGCATGCTGGATTCTTTGTTTTTTAGTTCATAAACAATTATAAGATTTATTGTCTGCATTGTTCCACATCAAACATGAAATTACTTTTTGTTGTTGTTTATATGGCAGCAGTTTAATGGATTGATGTCTGTTTATTTGATGAAAATATGAAACATACTGTACTCCTGATCAGCTGATTTATTCTAGTTGCTGACCACACTGACATGAGTGCAATGTACTGACAGACTGTGCTGTACTAGGAGATGTTTTGTGCCATAGAAATCCACAGCAGGACTTAAAGAAATCAGCTGTACATTGTATGTTGATGTAATTGTTTAGGATGTAGTAAAATCCAGCAAGTATACATATATATACACACAACTGGGCAACATTTATGAATGTAAATACCTATAAATATACACAAGACAGCAATGTTTTATGCTGCCCCAAAATCCAGTAATTATGTACAGCATGACGATGTTCATGATGCAGTAAATTCCTATAATTATACTGAAAACAGCAATGTTTTCTGCTCTCTTTTTTTCTTGCTTTTTCTTCTTCTTTTTGTGTGTATATTTTTGAACTGAAAGAACACTTATAGAAATACAAACGTTGCACATTAAAAAAAGAGAGTAATTCATGTAATTTACACACACACACACACACACACACACACACACACACACACACACACACACACAATTTCAGTGGTTGATGGGGAGAGAGAGAGAGAGAGTCGTACTCTAAACACAGAAGATCAGCAAGCGATAACGTTTGTGTCTCATGCCTTTCCTCTTGGTCTGAAACAGCAATACAATATTTCTCTGTGACTGCCCTTTGCTGAAAATGTTAACATTGGGTTTTCCCTTTTGCAATTTTGATTTGAAAATGTGGAATTTTGCCATCAAAATAATTAGGTCAAATGCATACTGGAAATTTGTGGAGTGGTCAGATTGCCCCTTTGCATGGAGGCCTTTACACATTTGGGGGGGTGGCACACACACACACACACACACACACACATATATATATATATATGCTGTAGTTGGTTTAAAAAAAACCTAGCACATTCCATATTTTAAACGTTTTATAATATATAATTGTGTGCTACAGTCATTGTGTGCGTGTGCATGTGTGGGTGTGCGCGCGCACACACGTGTGCGTGTTTGTAGTGCGTTTTTTTGTTTTGTTTTGTTTTTGTATAATACCTTATGTAAATGTTTTGGTAGGACTATGCTCTACATGTGTGTAGAATATCATCTTTAGGTTAACATGTATCATGTGAGCGCTCATGGCATTGATGAGCGCATGACAAATGTACATTATTATTATTATATATTAGTTGTTTTTGTCAAACAGACTGTATTCCACAACTGTCATTGATCAGTTGCAACATGGTGCGCATAGCTGTCATCGGTGCAGGCATTATTGGATTGACAAGTGCAGTCAACATCCAGAAGCTGATGCCTGATGCCAGGGTCACCATCATATCAGACAAGTTTGACAAGGACACAATGAGTTCCGGCTCTGGTGGTATTTTCAGGCCCACAGCTCAGTCGATCAAAGGAGCATCGCCAGAAACTATCAAGTAATGTTGGAGAAAGGTGTAAGCTATTGAATAATGTTGGAGATTTCAATCAATAAGTGTGTAATTGACTAATTTTAGTAGAGTGAAACTTACTTTGATTACTTGGTATATAATCTACACTAGCATATTTATAGGTTTCATTAACCGATTAAGGGAAACCAAACTGAAAAAGCATTATGGGCCCTATGGCTAGGAATGGAATTTTTAAAAAATAAAAAAATGCTCACAGCTCTTTTGCACTTGATTTCTCAGCCAGTTTGTTAAAAATGAACATGTGAAAATTGTGAAAACATGACTGAATGCTTTCATTTTGTGCCCAGTAGTCTGTATTCAGTGATGTCATAAACAAGGCCAGCATGTGTGGCAAAAGTACAATGAATGACATCATGAGCCTACCCTTTTCTACTCTTAATTGGTAAAGAGCAAACCAACATGGCTGCGCCCTGAGGAGCTCAGGTTTGGAGCAAAACTGCTTCTTTAAAAACATTTTTTAAATTATATACTGATAGAACAACCAAATGAAGCCTGCGGATGGAAATATTTTCCCATTCTTTTTTTTTGTTGGTGCCAACTTTCATTTGGTTCCCCTTTAGTTTAACTTTAAGTATGACCTTTGGAAAATTCAATCTTTTCAGCTTGCACAACATTTAAATTTTATAATTGATGTGTTACTTAATCTGTCAGAGAGTATAAAAACAAGGCCTGTAACTAATTCCACTCCCTGACCCAGTCAACTTCATAAAACTTCATAGGATTTTCCTTGGAAAATATCAGTGTAATAGTATAATGGATGCTATATCACTACAGTGATAGTGATACAATATATATATATATATACTATAAGTGTCAAACTTTGCATGATGGTACAGTGGAATTCCAGAAAAAGAAGGAAAAAAGAAAGAAAAAACTGATGAGAGAGACCATCTCTTTTGAGACCACTTGTTTTAAATCAGCTTTCTCTTCATGTTTCTCTGTTAGTGAACTCCTGACCAAAGTCCACACTTCTTTTACTTTTTGTTTGATGTTTAAAGTAGTCTTAGAAGAAGGGTTCCAGACTTCCACTTTATTCACTCACTTTCTCTAGTTTCAGCACCTTGTTTCACTTCATTGGCCTTATCTCATTTTTTAAGGTGACAGTGGCAATCAGCTGTTACAGTTAAATATTTTGAAAGCAATATCTCAATATTAATTATCTAAGGAAGTTAAAAAAATCAAACATTAGATGAATGTCAGATATACAGAATAGTTTGATGGGGATGTTTGTGAAAAAGTTGAATTGTCCCTGTCTGGCATACAATATATATATATATATATATATGTCATGAACAAAGTTGGCATGTCTGGCAGAACTGAGAAGTGTATAGAATGTCATGAGCCAGCCTCTTTGTGCTTTAAAGAAAAAGTCTACAAATGGAAAGTCTATTTCAAATAGTATTTGTACACTTTTTACAGTTTCAGACACAACTTGTGCATATATATATATGTATGTTTGTATCTTTGCATGGGGTCCCCTTTAAACTGAAGTTTGTCTTTGCACAGAGCCTGGGCACAGGACTCCTGGGACTACTTCAGCAGCCTGGCAATGTCGCCCTTGGCCAAGGAAACGGGACAGACGCTGGTGCCAGGATATGTTGTGTCAGATGATCCAACAGTCATCCAGGTGGGAGACGCTGTGGTTTCCCAAAGGTTGTGTAGGGCATGAAAACAGATACATCCTACCATTCTGCCAATGATTAGGTAGAGTTATGGATGCTATATATATGGTAGGAAAACTAAAAATTGCCAGAGAAGTTTGTTTTGCTCTGTATGTTTTGAGTGATGTGGTCCTCTGTGTGATGTTGTCCTTTGTGTATCATGCCTTCAGGTCTGATGAAGACACAGATCTCTGGTCTTGAAAGTGTGTTGCTTTGGCACTGTTGCTTTAATTTTGTGTTTTGCAGAACCCTTTGTATGAGAGCATTGTTTTCAACTTCAGGCTTCTGACAGCAGATGAGCTGAAGAGACTCAAACTGCCATTCAAGTAAGTGGTTCTATTTGAAATGAACATCATCATTAGGTAGTTGTTTGCATCTTTAGAAAAAAAATGAGAGTGATACATGACTTCTTAGTTTCATGGAGTAAGTGTAATGTCATTCAGCAAGCAAGGATCCATGGTTGACATATTTAACAATAATAGGATTTGAATACTACCAGCATATCTGTGATAACTGTCAAACTTTGGATGATGGCAAGTTTTTGGATACCACCAGCATATCTGTGATAACTGTCAAACTTTGGATGAATGATTTTTACCTGTTTATAAATAACACTTTTTGTGACCCTAACCGTATATTACTTGCATCTTTCTTTTCAGGTATGGGAATTCTTTTATGACCGTCATCACTCAGCCAAAAAAATTTATGCCCTGGTTGATGAGAAAGTAAGTACATGTAATAAGTGGCAAAATGATCTATGGAATTGCTAATTACGCTATTTTCTTTCACAGTCATCTGCTGTAGATGCACGGGCTTGTCTGATCAGTAAAAGACACCACTTGCTAATAATAAATAATTTGTCCTCTGTTTGAAATTTAAAGTGTACCCTCACTCTACAGCTGGTTAAAAAAAAGAAGATTGATCCATAAATTTTACTGCAAATGAAGCGCAATAAAAGCCACTGCTTCTCATTTTTCTTTAACAGTCAGTCTGATCAGTAGACACCACTTGCTAATAATCAATAATTTGTCCTTTGTTTTAAATTTAAAGTGTACCTGCACTCTACAGCTGGCTAAAAAAAAGATTGATCCATAAATTTTACTATGAAGTGCAACAAAAGCCACTGCTTCTGATTTTTCTTTAAAAGTCAATCCCAGTTTTGCATACTACACATAAGAGAAATGATAAATCTGAAATTTCTCCTGCTAAATGTTTACTACATGAAAATATTTAGAATATATATATATTCACTCCGTTTGACTATTCAAATATTTTAACACTGACCTCACCTTTATGTTCACTACTTGTCCTAATGGTCTAGTCTTCTTCTGGTTTGTTTCTTCTTCTTCTGTCTGTCTTCTGCATTAGTATCAGTCAGTTATTTTTTATTCTTTATTTGTCACGAAGACGTCTCTGTCAAAATGTTGCATTTTTTGTGTGTTTTTGTTGTTGTTATCTGTGTCCTTCTTCTTTCGGTTAATAAGTTTGCCGCATTCTGTAGATGTAAATTACATACAATCCCAGTTGAATGTTCAAACTGAGCGACTATTTAGAATATTTTTCACACAATAAAGTTTTAGCAGGAGAAATTTCAGCTTGATCATTTCTTTTAGTTGCATTTATGCAAGACTTGGATTGAGAGCTGATTTTTTTTTTGAAACAGTGGCCTTTGTTACAATTCTTTTGGCCATGGTGATGTCATTCAGTGGCTAAACAGTGGGAATTGTGTTGGTATTCTATTTTTACTTGTTAAATTTTGTTATTTTCTGCTGCTTAATCAAGTTATTGCCTTATTTGTACTACATGGTTGTGTGTTGTAGGTTTAGAGAACAAGGCGGTATTGTGGAATGTCGAACTGTTGGAAAACTGGAAGAGGTAAATTTTTCTACTTACCGCATTTATTTTTGTATTTACTGGTTAAAACTTTTCTGTGCTTTAAAAAAAAAAAAATTTTTTATGAGATATATCTTTAATTTGTGCTAGATGAAATATGTTACTTTGTTTTTTTAACTATAGTTGAATTTTTTTTATATAAAATTATATGCATTTTACCAACTTGAAACTGTTTATGTTTGTCCCAAATAATTCAGTTATTGTGTATTTATCTGCTCCATTGTTTTTGTTTAGTTTTTTTGGGGGTGGGGTGGAGTGGGGTTGGGGGGTGGGTGTCCTTGCTTCCTGTTTTGTATACTCCATAATAATATCTTTACATTATCTCACCAAATGACATGTTGGGTAGCACATAAGACTTCAGGGAGATCCTGTGCACTCTGTCTTGGTGTTTTTGTTTTGTTGTTGTTGGTGGTGGTGGTGGTTGTGGTGGTGATGGTGTGTGTGTGTGCGTATGCGTGTGTTTTCCACTGTTTACTCTCTGCATCACCTTTGTTCTTGGATCATCCACTTTTCATTCCCTCCCAAGTACAGGTTTCAGTGCATGGATAGAATAGTCCTTTTTCATAGTGATAGCATATCCAGGCCACTTCCATGTAGATTTTTCTGAAGATAGCAATATTATCAGGGAAGTCAGATTTGCATCTGTGGAAAATCTGTATCTTGCATGTATTGTAGGGTGAATGGGCAATTTTATAATTTTTCTAATTGTTTTCTTTTTTTTTTGTATTTTGTATAGCTAGCAGGCACCTATGACATTGTGGTGAACTGCTGTGCATTGGGTGCACAAGAATTACTTCAGGACAAAGCCATATATCCAGTCAAAGGGCAGTTGGTGCATGTAAGTTTAATTTTTTTATTATTATCATTAATTTTTTGAACTGCCAAAACAAGATATCGTTTAAGTTTTGTTTTTAATATTCTTGTGTCATTAAAAACAACAACTATAAGTATAAGATGTTTTTAGCATTGTTATTGAATGTTATTTGCATAGTACCCATACAGTAGAATGTGTTTTTGGATGATGCCCTCTAACTGTTGAATGATTGCGACTACATCTGGTGTGCCCATGCATCATGTAACACAATGGTGTTATGCCCCCTCTGACTGTAGCAATGCGGAGCTATTCGGTTAATGACTGTACTCGCTAATTGTGGGGGCCAGTTGGTTTCTGATCATCCTCACTAACTGTGGGCGCTCGTTGGCAAATGGGCCGGGACAATTGAACCTCCATTGACTTTGAGAAACATGCTTCTTTTGATGTCGAATTCGTAAGTAACTTTTAAAGAGACGGTTGTCATAGGTTTATGGAAGAGGTACCACAAATCGTGATGTTGGGGGTGACAGGTATGGCCGGTGCACACTTTGACTATTACCATCGGCGCCCCTACGGGGCTGCACGATTTAACAAATCCATCCTTGTGATCAACGGGGAGTGATGGATGCCTCTGGAGGGAGGAGGTGCCATGAATCGTGACGGGGAAATAATCACGGAAATACAGCAAGAGAGTATAAAAGAAGAAATGAAATAAGCTCATGTTAGCTTTTGGCTTGGCTTTAAGGACGGATCAGGCTAGCTACGGCTTGGTTTTACGCTTAGCTAAGGCTCAGCATGTGGAACAGAAGCTAAGAACTGATAGCGGGAGTGCAAGCTTGGCCTAAACTATAGGGACATGATAGGAGCTGATTAGAAATTGTCTCTTGTATTTGATTTTCTTTCATAAAAAATGTTGGAACTGATTGACTGTTGATTTCAAGCACGAAGAAATGGAATAGAAGACCAGGAGGAAAAACTAGACTATCATGTTTGAGTTATTTTACTTAGGTGGCGGTACTTGTTTGTTTTGTATGTTGGGTGTGTGGTAGTGTTACAATCATTGCAGCATGGAGTATCTCCTGTTTCATAGAGTACATTGGTGGTTTCATATCAGCAATTTTTCATTGTGTGCAGGTAAGAGCCCCGTGGATCAAGACACTCATCTACTGTATCAGCAAGACTCCCACCTATTTCATACCACAGTGAGTACTGCTATTGTTACATTTCTTTTATGTTGTTGCCATCATGTGCTTCATTTGTTTTCCCAGATACTTGTTCCTCATTCTCACTTGAGAAATTTAGCACAGCATGTTTCGATAACAACTGATCAGCAGCAATTTGCTGAAGGAGGGTGTTCATTAAAGTCCTACGGTGCAGGTTGAGGATAGGAAGTTAGCTGGTTTAGTCAGATGGATAAAAAATGAGTCTATTCAGCTGTGTAAACTGAGACACCCCCACCCACTCCTCTACCCCTCACCCCCCTTTTTTTCGCTCCCTCTTTCTCATTTTTAGAACACATTTGTTTCACACCAACACTTAGGTAAAGGTACCTTTAATTCAAGCAGAAAAGCTGCCCTCATACTTTCCTTTGATGGATTTTTATTTTTTATTTTATTATTTTATTTTCAGTGATGATTATATCATCGTCGGGGGCACTCTGGAAGAAGGCAACTACAGTACAGAAGTCAGTGCGGAGGTGCAGCAAACCATTCTTGAAAGGGCTGGGGAGATTCTGCCTCAGATCAAGGTGTGAAAACTTAAAAAAAAACAGAAAAAAAGGAACATTTAGAAATGGTCATGTAATGGTTTTTGAGTGGTAGTAATTATTCAGTGAAAGGTTGTTTACTCAATAATTCGGTTCTTTGCTCCAGGTGTAAAAATGTTCAAGAGTAACATGACTTATTTTACCCCCACAAAAGTCAGACCTGGAAGTGGAAAAATGAGGCTGTTTCTTGCTTGTTATTCCCCACCTTGACCACTAACTTGATGAGATGGCACTGACTGTAACTGAAGTAAGATATAAAAAAAAATGTCATTTACAAATCATATTATGTCATTTATAAATCATTTGATGCAGTAAGTAAGCAATAAGCTACTGATGGCTGCAGCTGATTATGTTTCAGGTCTTCTCATTCACTTGCACAATAGATTTTTAAATGAGGGCAGATTCACTTGCATTAAACAACTGCACATATGACTCCTCCACACTCAAAATGGTCAAAAAGACCTTGGCAGGAACTGCCATTATTTTAGTGAGTAGTCAGATTATTTTAGTGATTAAGTAAGCAATAAACTACTGATGACTGCAGCCGATTGTGTTTCAGGTCTTCTCATTCACTTGTGTAATAGATTTTTAAATGAGGGCATATTCACTTGCATTGAACAACTGCACATCTGACTTCTCCACACTCAAAAGGATAAAAAAAAGACCTCGGCAGGAAGTGCCCATTATTTTAGTGAGTAGTTGGCTTTAAATGCCCTGTCAGACATACAGGGTCACCTCAGGACTTAGCAGTTGCCATCCTACTTCATTATTTATTTGTGTTAAGTGTTTGACAGATGTATCCACAGACATGTGTTTAGCTTCCCACAAATAAGATTGTTATTGGTCACATCTGGTTTCAGGTCATTAGTTATCTTATAATCAAGAAATTGTGCTATCTTTTGGCAGAGTTGTTTTAACAAAGGCAGTGTGTATTTTGTTTTTTAAAAACACAGCATGATATGCTACACTGAGCTCTGCCAAAGTTCTTGTCCACTTGAGTTCAAATCTTGTAGTTGTACTATTATAAAATATCAAGGTACTCTTAAATAAGAGAAATAATGGACACAATACCCTCCTTGAAAAAAGAAAAAAAAAAAACAAAACCCTCAAATGTGGTCCCTGGACACTATAAGCAACAGCTTTCAGATTTTTCTTGACAATAACCACTGTTGAGCTTTGCCTGTTTGTACCAATTCAGCTTACCTTGAAGGTATTTTAAGATAACCGAGACATTGGCAAATATGAATTTGAAAAATGTGTTTTCTCTGTAGGTTCAGGTCCATTTGAGTTCAGATATTGTATCTACACAATCATATACTGTTATTACTGTATTATAACTGTAGTTTCTGGCAAAGTTTGCACATGAATTTGTGCAAAATGCTGGAGTAATAAATGACAATTGATCATAATACACTATGAATAATAATAATGACGTGAGGTTTCAGCCCTTCAGAATAAATGAAATCACAACCATTCAGAGAGGTTTTGGACATGCATCAATTGTTTGTTGACCCTTTTTTATACAGAATGAATTGTGACCTTCGTAAAACAATTTTGTTTTCTCTGTAGGGAGCAGAGGTGGTGGGAAACTGGACAGGTCTGAGACCATCACGAAATCCAATACGACTGGAGAAACAGCTCGTCACTGCCAATGGCAAGAAACTCAGAGTCAGTAGTTAATGCTGTAATACAATTGAACCCCCTTTTAAGACAAATATCACAAAGCTGTGAACATCCAAATTACTTTTCTATTCCCTGGGTAAAAACTTTATGAACTTAAGCAAACTGTATGTGCTGTTGGAATGATTTCTCTTTGTCTTATGAGTAAAGTCTAAACAGGGATGACAGCCAACTAGCAACAACAGCACACACACACTCACTCTCACACACACACACACACACACACACACCATCAAATAAAATAAAAAAAAGAAGGAAAAAAAAGCATGACTCAAAAAGTGAAAATGTAATTTATTTATTTTTACAGCAAAAGACTGGTTTTTCATGTTTGCTAAATGACCTTCAATTAATGAGAACTGTGCAAACACAATAAATTATCTAAAACTGTCTGCAAATAATATGTATGTCAACACTAATACAAAGTATGTCTACAGAGATTATCATGCACATTTACACTGTGCTGTTTTGTGTACTTTAACAGGTGGTGCACAACTATGGGCATGGAGGCTATGGCATAATGTTCAGCTGGGGAACTGGTATCCAAGCTGCCAGAATGGCCAAAGAGTGGGCTGAAGAGGTTCCCCGCTTGGCCAAACTTTGAAGTGATAATACAGCGTCATTACTTTAAAAATAAAAAATAAATCCTCATGGTAACAGAATTACAGGGCTATACTGGAAGAACTGTGTCTATCTGCCTGTCTGTCTGTGCAAGTAGGGTTTGCCGGGACATTATCTTGAAAGAGTATTTTAACCAGTAATAGCTTCTTTGTTGCACATGTCTGGATTCTCTCCGTTTCACTCGCCGTCACAGTCCTCCACTACCTAGTTTTCAAAATTTACCTTTTCCATTTTTGACTATGCTTTGTAGGAATTAGCAGGGTTTTGTTTTTGTTTTTTTAATGTATTGTTGTGCCATAGATTGGTATGTGAGTATTTATGCTTTCCTTTTATTAAGTTGTAAAGTGCCATGAGTGCCTGAAAGTGCTCTATAAATTCCCCATTATTATTATCATAGAGCTTTACACTTTTGTATCAGTTGCCATAACCTCTTGTAATTTAAGGCTACTGCAGCTGTGAATGTTAGGCCAACTTTGTTGTAGCATTTTTCAGCTGATTACTGGAGTTCACCCGGTATATGCAATTAAATACTGACAAATGCATCCCATAAAGTGAGAGGACTATATGTGTTATTTTTATTACCCCACCACATGGCATTTGAAAGTTGCAAGTCTTACAGGTTCTTAAATGATCATGTTCAGATGATATATAGTTGTGGTTGTTGCATACATGGACTAGATCATGCAGAAAATACTTTTCACAACTGGGGCATGCACTGGGAGATACTCAGCATGCTTTTTGCCCTATTTGAATATTTGCATTTCTTTGGATGGTTTTTGAATCTTTGTATGATGATAATCTAATGTATCAAGATTTAGAGTTTTTGAAGCATCAAATCATTTTCAACATCACAACAGAATGCACACGAAATGTTACACTTTATGTACTGACAACATGTTATCTAGTTCTGAACATTTACCCAGCTTGTTTTATGAGGGATTTTGTGTGTGTGTGTGTGTGTGTGTGTGTGTGTGTGTGTGTGTGTGTGTGTGTGTGTTTTAGAAGCACAGTTTTTATACAAACAATACTGTGCAATTTTTTTTTTTTTTTTTTATCATGCTAGTTTGATTATTATTGCATTAGTCTATTTATATGAATCTATTAAAGTATTATTAACTTTTCAGAGGTATTCATTTGAGTCATTTTTGTGGTAAAATGGTGGCACTCTGCATTTACTTGTCAATGATGGCATGTAATTTGTTCATGTATGAAACAAATTGGTTCCGCTGGTAACTAATGTGCACTTCAATTTTTTTTAAATCTATTTCATTTTTTTTAAATATATATTTTTTTTTTATCATGCTAGTTTGATTATTATTGCATTAGTCTATTGATATGAATCTGTTAAAGTATTATTAACTTTTCAGAGGTATTAATTTGAGTCATTTTTGTTTGAGTTATCCACTTAATACTTTTCTTAACGGTGCTTTTCTCCAGAAGAAATAAGTTGTAAAAAAAGTGTCAGACCTTTTAATCTGAATTATTCCAAAGACTTGTGATGTGTCATACAATGATCCAACGCAGTGTAAGAGAGTCCATGTGGAGTGGTAAAATGGTGGCACGCTGCATTTACTTGTCAATGATGGCATGTAATTTATTCATGTATGAAACAAATGGGCGACTTAGCTGCGGATCGCCCCGCTTGGTGGCGCTGGGCATATTTGGGGCTTTGACAAAGCTAAAGTCAGCTGCAAATGATCTCCCCTACACTAGCCAGGTGGCGCTGGGCCTATTTGGGCAGTGCAATGCTCGAGCTAGCAAAGTCGCTCATTGGTTCCACTGGTAACTAATGTGCACATCAATTTTTTTTTTATCTATTGCATTTTATTTTTATATATAATTTTTTTATCATGCTAGTTTGATTATTATTGCATTAGTCTATTGATATGAATCTATTAAAGTATTATTAACTTTTTAGAGGTATTCATTTGAGTCATTTTTGTTTGAGTTATCCACTTAATCTTTTCTTAATGGTGCTTTTCTCCAGAAGAAATAAGTTGTAAAAAAAGTGTCAGACCTTTTAATCTGAATTATTCCAAAGACTTGTGATGTGTCATACAATGATCCAACGCAGTGTAAGAGAGTCCATGTGGAGTGGTAAAATGGTGGCACGCTGCATTTACTTGTCAATGATGGCATGTAATTTATTCATGTATGAAACAAACTGGTTCCACAGGTAACTAATGTGCACTTCATTTTTTTTTTATCTATTGCATTTTTGTTCTTTCCTCCCCCCCCCCCCCCCTTTTCTTTTGGGAGGGAGGGGGGGATGTTTGACTAAATGTAATATCAAAAACAATTTTTAAAGATATTTTTCATAGTTTGATCTCTGCTCCTAAAGGGGCCAAACAGATTTTAAGGCTGTCATTCTCTTCAGTATTTGTTTTTGTGATGCAGTTTTGGCATAATGGTATCAGGGACCCCTTTGTTTTGTTATTTTTGTATCTGCAGGTACTAGTGATACATTAACTGGGTGTAGTTTTCATTATGTTAGCTGAAATTGTTTTCCATTTGCAGTGCATTAATATTACGTTTGTTTTTTTCAAACATAAATGATGCAACCCAGTTTTGACCAAACACTGTCAGTTTGGCTGTGAACTACAGTTAAGTCCACATACTTTTGCTTGATATTTCTCTATGATATTAACTGAAATTGTTTTCTATTTGCATTGCACTAAATATTGTTTTTTGTTTTGAAAAAAATGCTGTTGCTGTGATACAACCCAGTTTTAGTTTTCTGCAAATTGTGTACTTTGCTTGTTATTTCTTCTAATGTTTCATTTGCTAATTTCCAGTAATGATCAAGGAGTGAAAGTAGTAACTAGTTTTGACAGCAACTAAGTAAAGTTGAAACAACTTTGTGTTTGTGTATATTTGTGTGTGCCAGTGAGTGTATTTGTGTGTGTGTGTGTGAGAGAGAGAGAGAGAGAGAGAGAGAGACAAGGGGAAAGGGGGAGAACTGCAAATATATTTTTACATTTTGTGTACTTGTGTGTGACTTGTGAATTTCTCCAGGCTAATGTGTGTTGCTTTCTTTGATGAAAACAACCTGCAACCTCCCCCTTTTCGCAGCAGCCAGAAAATGGGACCAACCCTCCCCTCTGTCTCAAGGAGAGAAAAGTTTATTTTGTAATTATGTGCTTTTGATGCCATGCTCATGGCTTGAAAAGCCCAAAACATGCACACATGCACTGCACACACTCTGCTGTAGACATGCAATGTTTGTCCTTTCTGTTAACTGTAGGGGAAAACTTTCCCCTGCTCTTGTTTGATTTTTTACTGTCCTTCAGGAAGTACAGTGTGGGCCTGTAGCACATGGAACTTTGTTTATTATTCCATTGTTAGTACTACAGTTGAGGTCTGCTTGACAGATCAAGAGTTAATAGATCTGGGTGGCATTATGTGAACATCATAAGACCAAACGTTGTAGTAAGAGAGGCTGGGGTTTGAACCCAGTCCAGGTGCTGATGTAACCTTTCCTCATTGTCTTTGGATGTTTTGTTTTTTGTATGCTCAGTCAACCATGATGGTTATATAACCATGATGGTTATATGGGGGGGGGGGGGGGTTCTGCCCCAGCATCTGTGTTGACCTTGCTGGGATGCTCACCCTGGCATCCATACCCCAACACTCATTCTGCATTGCAGCCCTGCACCCAGGAGGGCGACATCAGGTCATTGGTGGGGTGCCATCTGGAGGAGACTGCATTGCTACCAGGTCACTTGGGTGGTGTTCTGATTCAACACCTACTATGCCCCCCACTGACGACAATATTCGTCGTTAACTCCATAGAGAGCAGACCACTTCTAGTTCTATGTCCCTCCACCGATCCTCTTTTGTGGATTCTTGAAGGCTTTGGCCAGAACTGCCTATGGCAAGGAACGAGGCAGGGACATCAAGACAAGAGGTCACTACAAGAGCATGGCATGAAAATGGAGCTACAGAAGCTGATATTTTTTAATATTTAAAATAAAATAAAAAATTGTGCAGCTATACATGAGGATAGTACTATGATGCTATGGAGGTCCATTTTGGTTTGAGACTACCTGACAGGGCTGCAGACGGCTATGCTTGACTATCCTGGTATTAAACAGGCTGGGAACTGCGGCACTTCAGAGCAGTGTTGGTCAAGCAATTGAATTCAAAGACACACATCCCTGAAGTGGATGAACGGCTCAGCCATGTGGTTCCAGCCTTCTCACTAGATCCATAGCACTCCCAGCCAGGTAGGAGCCAGTCAGGGCTGAAAACCACCACATGACTGATAGGATTTAAACCCAATTAAGACCTTCAAACCTGCAGTCTGAAGCACTAACCACTGCGCTATACAGGGGCTGGTCAGTCAAACATTAGTTGAGAACACAATAAACGCTAAAAACAGCATGTCACAAAACTAACACATTGTCAATTGTAAAAAGCGGTGAAACTGAGGTGAGTAAAACGAAAATCAAAAATGTAACCCCCCCCCCGTAAACGTTGATCTCCAAAGCCAAGATGCAATCCAAAGATACGTCAGTGGACTCGAATAACACCCCGGACGACCGAGCTGTAAAATGCCGCTGCTTTGCTTCAAACGCACACAAAAAAAAAGAGAGCAAAATATGTCCACATAGGATGCAGACACCGAGATGGCGCCTCTCACTTCAATAAAAGACTTTACACCTATTGTTTGGACGCGCGCACACACACACACACAGACGCGGCGCGCGCGGGCGCGCAGTTGAAAATACATCTGACCAGAGACACTACACTACTTGCTGCAGTGACACTACACTACATCTCTGATCTGACTGAAGAAAAGGTGGGTTACGGTGTGTTGAAGGAGTGGGTGAGGGATGTCACCAAAAATACTAACATTTTAATATATTCTTTAATCGCTTATTCCATTCGAAAAACAGCTAGGTCTGCAAATCCTGCTCTATCGTTTTTAATGTAATTATATACTTCAAAAGCAAAAACAACAACAACAAAGAAGCAAACGAAACAAAACAACATAATACGAGCGACAGAAGAAGCTGCCCGCGGTGACATAGTTATGCCCCTTGGTTTTTTTTTTTTTGTTGACAGCCAACAGGTGTCGTGTCGCCTTCAAGCGAGGGAGAGCTGTCTGCATTTGACCACGGTAATCGAAGCGACTTGTTTTGGTAGTACCACGTTTGGAATGTCGACTTTTCCGAAGGTTTTATGCCTGTCCTCAGTTCTAAAAGTCATTGAAAGGGCCCGACGTTGTTCGAACCATCCGGTAAGCTGACAAAAAAGTTTTGAACAAACTTTGGATGTGTGAAAGAGTGGGGTGCACTAAAAGTCGTACTCCGAGTGTTTGTCGTCATTTGTTGGCAAGACTTGTTTGAAGTAAGGATTTGCCGGCTCGTTTCATTTTGTTTGCATTTTGTAGCATGCCGGTTATATGGTCTGTTTTCTCTTTGCATCACTTTAAGTTCTTCGCACTTACACGGGCAGGGAAGGGTGTGAGTTGTAGAAACTCAAGAAAAAGTCCAGGAAAAAAGAAAAAAAGAAGAACGAAACAAGGTGTCAAAATAGTTACGATCTGTGAAAAATCAAGCTTCTAACTAAACAACTTTTTCATTTTAAGCTACACTGTTGGTGCTCAGCACTCGTGCACAGTGTTGGAATACTGGGATGCATAGATCTTCAAACCGCAAAAGTAGGCTTTTTATGATGTGGTATACCCACCGCACTCCCTCCACTTCCTCAAGTTCCAGTTTGTTTTTAAAATTTAATGAGTCGATGAGGGTTAAAACAGCTCTGATTTTGAATGGGGCCATGGTGCATTGGTTATCTCAGTGCGATGATGATACAGTAGATGATATAGCTAGCATGGGTCAGTGACTCCACCAGTGCTGGTCAAAAGAGAACAAACTTGAAGGGGCTGATTTATTAACTGGTTTATTTCTTGAAAGTCAACGCTTACAGTGCAGACTCACCTGGTGAATTTCTTGAAAGTTAACGCTTACAGTGCAGACTCAGCTGGTGCTGAGCTGTATGCACACATTGCACAGGGCAGGAACACCCCTGTTACAACTTACATGCTGATAAAAGATTGGAACAATATTTTATAAATTTATCTATACATTATAGATGTGTGCTGACTTAAGCACTGGTCTGAGATCTCATACTGGAGCAACCAAATACAATTATGAACTAAATCAACAAGCCTCTGATAGTTTGAATGTGTCAAATTTTAGTCAGGTTAGGCTATAAATTGAATGTGTCAAATTTTAATCAGGTTAGGCTATAAATATGATCAATTTATCTCTTATACCAGTTTTAGTTTTGGCAACTGTGATTTGTATAAATTGTATCTCATTTCCAGTGAGTTCAAGTAGATCATATTCATAACCTAATAAGTTTAAATTTTATGGAATTAAAAGGTTGACAGTTTTAAATTTTCAGTTTCATTCACTGATGTGAAAAGTCAGCATTTTTATGTTGTATCCATTCTTTAAGTTAATAACCATTCCATTAAACAGTTGGTCCAATAATTTTATTTATTGTAATTATTCAAGTAGGTGATCTAATTCTTCATTTTTTTAAAATTGCAGTTAGTGGATTCAGACCTGGTACCCTGACCACACTTAAAGATCCAGTAATCAGTACATGCAATAGTTTGTGTCAGCAGATAATTACGATAATACAAGTAGTTGAAGTACACATCAAATACAGGTGTAAAAATAACTGAAACCCTTTTCCCTCAGAGAGTCAGACTGTTCATGTTTCCACAGCTACCCTGCAGCCAAATACTGAGTGTGCAAATTATGCTAAGCACAACCACTCACTAGGTTGTATTTTTACCAAAGGTTTCATAAACTTGTATTCCCACCCTGGCCTGTGCCTATACTGGACGTCTTGTCAAACTCACTGTGCAGGGGAGCAAAGACAATGATGACTCAGTAATCTCATGGACACAGTCACCACCAGAGTTAATACTGTTAATCACACTTGGAGTTGGACTTGAAGGTTAGCGGGTCAGACTTGGTGCATAGTTCTGAAAGCTAGGCTGCTGAAGTCCCAGAGGGTCACTGTGCAGTTTGAAAGGGTCACTACAGAGACTTAATTATCTCACACACACACAATTTACTCACACAAAAGACAAAACTGAGAGTAAGTAAACTGTTGTAACAGTAACACTGACCCAGCTGTGTGATTGATGCACTGACCAGTATTGTATAATTTGTAATGTGTGAATTATTGTGATGCATGGGTGAGAAGCTCTATGTGTCAGGCCACAGCTTAGTGATTCAGATACACATGTTTGTGTGTAACAACTAACATTTAGCACTGATCACAGACACAGGTCTTTTTTGTAGATGTTTGCCTGTAGCAGAAGTCTGTGTTCACATGTCTGGGGAACAAGCAGATGGGCACAAAACGTCAGTGTGACTGTGAGTGATGGAATGGACAAAAGAGTCCTGTACTGTGTGTGCTCACCAGTGCATAAATTTATGCATTGGTCATGGCTTGACATCTGTGCCTCAAGGATTGGATTTTCATAAAGTGCCTCTGTTGACTCTTGTGTGACCTCCTGTGCAGAACATCCCACAGGAGTCACTGAGGCACCTTATCTGATCCGTGAGGCACAGATGTCAAGCTGTGATCCACACACATGATGGCCACACACTTTACTGGTCAAACTTAGTCATTTTCAAAACAATCACTTTTGACCATGTCAGTATTCTAACAGTTGAATGGCATTTCTTATGCTTTAGTTTTGTCGCATATGGTCCACAAAAACAAAACAAAAATGTCAGAATGAAAACTGGCCTTGGTAAATTACTTTTTGTGTTGAGTATAATCACTGTTCCCTGCCTCAGTCAGAACTGAAGCAGACAGCAGCTTCACACTTTGCAGTAAGAGGCTGACAGTAGACAAACGGGTTTTTGCACTCTGACTTAGTATCATGACAAGTATGACAAGAGGAGGGCAACTAGGGCGAGCATAGGTTAGGAAAACTTAAAACTGTGCAGTAAATCCCACTGTTTGTTGTCCTGCTTCGTGATGTTTTATGGGGCAGGCTGGCTCTAGTCTAAACTGCACCCTTGGCTGGATGCTTTGTTCAGCTGGTAGCTTTGACTTACACTTTACAGGCTTTGTCGGTGAAATTTGATGGACAAGTTTTGACTTGGTGTTGGACGGTATATCAAAAGGGATGTTGACCCAAGCTATGTACACTTTAGTCACTATGTAGAACAGTATAATATATATATATATATTATATGTTTTAAAAATCTGGTCTTGTTTGTTCATTGTTTTGCTTATTTTTCTATAAAATGTAAGTCTTTTTTAGTGAAACATTTCGGTCATTTGTTCAGGAGATAATTCTTTACTGCACACACACACACACACACACATACACTTTCAGTTTCACTAAGCTATGCTTCAAATGCACCTGTACTGGATTCCTCAAGGGAACGTAGAGTAAAGAGATGTGTGTTAGCCAGTGTCATTTAACAAACACACATACACTTTCAGCTTCTAATGCACCTGTACTGGATTCCTCAAGGGAACGTAGAGTAAAGAGAGTGTCATTTAACAAACAAGTAACATACCCCACCACCCCTGACTTGCTACACCTGCCTACCTGGGTGTATCTAACCCTGTTTCAGCCCTTGCTTTTTTTGTATTCATTGTTGGGGAGCATTTACATGGCTGATGTGTGCTCAGGATGCAATGACTTCAGAATGAGGCATGCTTCTGAAGTGGATTTTGTAAATGTACATGAACCAGTTTTAAAAGTGAGGTTGCCAGTTCCTGCTTTTACTTATTGTTACTGCAGATTAGAGTTTTAGACTAAAATACTATACTTATGCATGATTGGTGTATCTTTGCAAAGCAGGCTGTTTCGTAGCTTCTCAGTTTCTCGACTGTCATAACATTGTAAGTAGCTGTTGTTTAGTGCCTAGTCAAAAGAATCTGTTCTGAAAATGTGCAAGGTGTTTTGTACTGTCCCATTAAAAAAGCAAACTTTCTAACCTGTCATTTTTCTGATTTTGTGTTTGGAGATGAGAAGATATGTAATTCTGTTAGATTAATGCATACTTGTATACCCCCAATTTGAGTACACCAATTTTTGATGAGTTACCCACACCACTTTTGATCATGTTGCATTGATTTTGGGTACACCTCTGTGCCACATATTTGTTACCTAGTGGGATTTCTCTCTCTCTTCCCCCCCCCCCCCCCCACACACACACACAAAGGAGCAGCTTACATTGTATCAAAATATGGTAGTTGATAGCAATGATACAGTTTATTGATTAATGCTAATGTTGTAATAATAGACATTTGGCAAAATGCTTTTGGTCAGAACTCTGATACTATTGCACAATTATCAATATATCTGACTTCAGAGGCAGTACTCTTGCTTCTCTAAAGGTCTAATGTTATAGAGCTTACAGTACCTGTTTTAGAGTAATTTAGACAGTACACATGCCACTTCTAAACTTCTAAGATTAAGTGGTAAAGTTATCCGACAGCTACTAACCCAGCTATATAATTTACAAGTCCACATGATACATCATCATAGTTCAGGAGCTGTGTCAGAGTCGAGATGGCCGTCCTGGGCTGTCTGTCCTAATGAGCCTTATGGTTTCCATGGACGTAAAGCAATATTGAACCATGCTTCAGCATTGGTCTCAGCTTGTCCCAAATATGTCAACCAACATCTGAGGACATTAAGCAACACAACCCAACACAACCTGATACTGAATGAGTAGTACACAGTTACCAAGGGGAGGGGGGGGGGGAAGCCTTCATCAAACCTGCAGCTAGTGTCTGCTGCTGATGGTTGTGAACTTGGCATGTTGCTAATGTATACTTGTACCCTGACTTGTGTAGACCAGACAGTTTCACTTCCAGTGTGGTGCATACCCCTTAACTAATATGTTGAGTTCAGTCCTGTTTGCCACACTGGGTGACAGTGTCTGCATTATATATACTGTATCACACAATTGTTCTTCTTTGACCTGAAAGTAAAAGGAGTAGAGTTACTCCCCTGATCAGATAGTGATGATAATGTATTATGTGCCATGACACTTTTGACAGCATCAGTTGTGGGCACACACATGCATCACTGTGTCACTGTGTGTCAGCATAACTTATCCTATATTCGGTGTCATATGTCAGCAGTGTTTGTGTAGTACTGGTAGTCTGCATACACTGGCCTTGTCTTTGGTCTTCACATGAGCGGATCCTGTGTTATTTGTTGCATGGAGCAGAGTAGTAATTTCAAATTTACCTGAAACTAGTGGAAGAAGCTGAGAGCAGAACTTGTAAATCATACCTTGTACTTGAACAGTAAAAGCTGTCAGTAGTGTTGACATTGAAATATTTGATACAGTTTATTTTTCACTGTTGAATAGAGAAATCCTTTTTCTATTTTACCCTCTGGATAAATTGTTTTATTATCTTAACCACAATACCACAGAAAGAAAAAGAAAAAAAGAAAAAGAAAAAAGACTTCCTATACAAATTATATGCCAAAGCTTCAATTTTTTTCCAGATTCCAGCCTTTCACTTTGAGGTCTGGGTCCATTTTCAGAGTGGTGCATGTGTTGTGGCATATGTTCAGTATTAAAAATCATTCAGTTTGGTGAAGTAGAGAAAGGTATAGGCGGCCTGGCTGTGTGGAGTCAATTGTGGCACAGTTTTTTGTTTATTTCCTGCTGAGTGAGCTACTTGTTTAGCCTGAAATTCAGGTAGGGACTCATTGTGTTGAGGAACTTGGAGACAAAATTCACGTCAACTCTTTGTTGTCTTTGTGAAGTTAGATTTGCGTTGTTGTGTTCTTCTGTGTGTTCTACATTAATCTTGCAAACTGCTTCACCAGATATTTGGTAGATTGTGATAGTTTAGGGTTTCAGTGTATCCGTATTTTTAATGTAGTAGTAGTAATAGTAGCCAGTGGGATAGTTTTGCTAACTGTGTAAGAAGACAGCTGTGTTATTTTGCTTGTGTTTTTCAGGTACAGATGCCATGACAGCAGTTGTCTGACATGTTCATGGGCTGATGGAAAAGAAAACCAGGATTGTCTTTCAAGCCTTGCCAAAGATGGAACAAGATGACAGTAGAAATAATGGGGGATAGAATTTGGGACTGTCTCTCTCTATGTCTCTGTTCTTCCCCTTGAGTATACATCCATCATTTGTGGACAAACAGCAACTCCCCCTGTGAACAAGCAAATTTATTCAGGTCTTTACACTGGCAGGCTGAATTCAAGGTGTTGGTACTAATAATATCAGGGTTGCCTGTAGTGTAACACACAAGTATACATTTGTGAAGCACCCTGTTGTTTGATTGTTTGAAAAACCTGACAATGCCTGCTCCAGTGACTTAAGAAAAAAGGACTGTCTGCAGTCTGAAGGAAAAGAGGATGACCAAATCATGTTGTGAATTGCTACTGGAGAAATTGCTGTGCACAACATTAAACAACTTAATCAAATGAAACTCAAAGAGACCGTTGGACTTACCAGGATCATACGTGTTGCATGGCATACACTGCGACTGAACAAGCTTTGGAAAGACAAAGTTGTTTTTGAATTGTTGAGACTTGTGTGATATATCCTGTTGGATTTATAATGTCTTCAGCAGTCGGACAGTGAAACAATACCAAAAGTAAAAATCCTTCATTGCAGCACTTAGAAAAGTAATGAAACATTGCTCCATCACCAGCTCAGAAAAGTAATAAAGCATTGCTACACCTTGGAAAAGTAATTAAGCATCATCTGTGTTATTTTAGATTTGCACTCTAATTGCCGTCTTGTTTGGCCCACCTCTATTTGAATGATTTCAACCAGAACATTCCAGCATGTTTACTGCTGTGTTCAAGTTTATAAGCATCCAGGCTGCTGTTTATTAACACTTCCATGTGATTGATTGGGCTCTTTTTGACATTCCTGTTCAGTATTCCCGAGGTATTTTTTATGCTCATGTTACTTGTTAGTGTGCTGTGTTGTGCACTCCTTTGCCAGCATCCTGGCCAGTAAGTGAACTTGCTGCATGCATGACGCAGACATCTATTTCTGTTCATCCATTTGAAGTTAATGGATTTATCAACCTGTTGAAGTGGTGTTAGTGTTAATGTAGTGTGTGTGCTTGGTCTGTGACGTGCGGAGGGTGAACAGACAAAACACATCCTTGCAGACTCAGAAGGGTCTTTGTCATCTGTACAAGCTGCAAAAGCAAACAAGGCCTTTAAAAAGAACTGCTCAACGCCTCCCTTGTCCCAGGACAGATTGAGTGATAGGAGGATCTGTACCCATCTGTCTTTCTGACTTGAACCAAAATTCTTGAACCACAACAGAGTGAAAATGCTGCAGTGTTTGAGTGCATGCTGTGTGGGAGAGGATCAGCCAACAGTTGGCGTCAAACTGGAGCAGTGGTAGCATTAGACATGCTCTGGTTGTGAGTTACCTGTGCAAATTTGAACTGGCCAAGGCAATCCGTCAGGATGAAGGCGGTTGATGTGTGCCTTGTAATTGGAGTTCTTCTGCTGGCCCCAAGACACGTCTGTCAAGCTGCAGAGTCTTGTATCAATCATGGACCTTGTAAGTATGAAAGTTATGCTTGTCATTATTTTTCTTTGCAATTTTGCATTGTTGAGCTTCATAATAACATATGTTTCTGTTTGTTGATGTACATGAATACATAATAATGTGTGTGTGTGTGTGTGTGTGTGTGTGTGTGTGTGTGTGTGTGTGTGTGTGTGTGTGATGGTTCTGACATGCATACAGCTGATCAGCTGCATTTGAATTTTGAGGAGTTGAGTTGACTGTCAGTGTCACTGTTTGCTGTATATTTCAGAGCTAAAATTTATGTTTGCTTGGGGGCATGTATTTAAGCAATTTACTATTTAGTAGGTATGGGAAAATATAAATAAATAAATTTAAAGAAAGACAGCACGAGAAAACCCTCTGTTAAGTTCTGATTATGGCATCCAGTTCCAGTTTACAAGAAAACATTACACTTTACAGCCTTACACTACACTGCTCATTGACTTGTCAGTGTAAGGGATCTCAGTGTCGGACATTTTGCTACTGAAGTGATGAATCATGAATAAATGTAACAGTTTAGTGTATTATTTGTGTTTCTTAAAGCTACTTGTAACTTATGTAAGTTGTATTAAATTGATCAGTGTGCATTTCTACAATGAAAGCACCGACATGTTATTTTGATATTATAAAATGCAGTGCTGTTTTCTATTATTGAAATTTGTAACTTTTATGTATTCATGAGCAAATCTGAAAATGGATCTGTATCCACATTGTAAAGTAATATTGGATGTTGAAAAAGTTAGTAAGACATCATCTTCAAAAGCATTAAATGTATTGACAGTCTCAGAGGAAATAGGAAGTAAACAGAATATTTGGTGCTAAAACTTCAGAAGACTGAACCAACTACTTGAAATGACTGCATTAAGGTTGACCCCAAAAGTGATAAATTGTGGGGATGGGGGAGGGGTGTCATCATGAGACAACCTTTTTACAGAATGTCTAAAATGCATACATTTTGTGAAAATCATTTGATGTCGGTTTTAATAAAAACTTATATGTAAAGTTTGAAGATCGGAAACATCATGTGGAACATTGTGCCATTACGCTTTTAGGTCTGTGCACTGCAGTCTGCACATGCTCCATTTTGACAGTGTAAACTGTGCTAGTTTTTCGCCCTACAACTGACAGGAGTAGGATGCAGATTTACAAGTTCTTGAGAGAGGCTGACTTTTTTTCTCCCCTTTCAGGTAAGGCTCTTCAGCACCACTTTTACCACAATGGTCACGAGCTGTCCCTTGTGATCGAGAACAGCAGCCGCCTGTCCCACCAGGTGGCCAACCACATTCTCAAGATCATTCTGGAGGACATCCTGTGCTATCAGAGTGTTATTTTGCAGTACAGCACCGCCTATGATGTCATCAATGCTTCAGCAGCACTTGACCGAGTAACAGGATGCTCACCCAAAAAGTATGGAGTTGTGTGAGGACAGAATGGGGAAAAAGGGGGGGGGGGGGGGGGGGTAGAACCAGGTAGTGATGTTATTTAATTTGTTTAAAAACTATTTTATATATTTTTTAGAATAATTTATTTTAATGTTTTGTCTTTTGATTTAATTTCCGTTTCCAGTTTATTTTATTTGACATTGTCAGGGCTGTGAAACACTGTAATTTGTAATCCAGCTGACAAGTAGTGTATTGTTGACTGGTAATGTTGCAAAGATGTTGTATAATTTTTATGCCTGGAAGTGTGAAAATAAATGAAAAGATGGAGTTCTAGTAACTGAATTTTGTTTCTAAGGTCCTATCACCTGCAAAGAGTCATATCAGGACAAACTGAATTAACTAATTATGAGTGTTTAACCTCTCACTGGCCTGTCTTTCAAGATCTGGTGGTATGTTGTCGCAGGTGCAGTGGTGTTGGGCTGGACTCCGTTCCAGAAACCATGATCAACTTGGAGATGTGGATGGAAGCGGGCTTCAATAAGGCACCCTGGGTGGACACCACACGACTCACTGACGCCGGGCCACTTGGACCCTATGGCAGGTCAGGTGCTTTGTCGTCTTGTTGTTTGCTTACTTGCTTTGCTGTTGTTATTTTGAGGTGACTATTGGTGTTGGTTCTGCACATTGCACGTTTTCTATAGGTTTTGAATCCAGTTTTGCCAGCTAGTCTGCAAATGCATATTTTAGTCAACTGCAAGACAGTATTTTCTTATTAAATGTATTGCATAGAGAGAACACCAAAAAACTGATGAGACCATGATCTTTTTTTACATGCCTTGCCACTTTCAGTGTCTGAACTGTCGGTGGTTTGCAGGTTCAGTTTCGTAAAGCTGGAGGAAACTGGTTCATTTTTAAAAGCTTCTGGATTTTGGGAGGGAGGTGTGGTGGTGGGGGTATCAAACTCTTATCTGCTCTCTTCATTGGTTTGCTGAGTTTTCTCAGGATGTTTCACTTGCTGATTGTCTGTCCCCAGGATGGGTTGGTTCGTGCCATCGTCAATTGTTCAGGAGCTGTGGACCCAGAACATAACGGCTGACCACTGGAAGGCACTGCTCATTAACTCTGTGGCTCGAGCCTTCTCCTGGTGGGGGCGCTCTGAGTGGCGGGAACTCTGCCCCAGCTGTGAAATGCTGGCGTACAGGAGTTTGCACTGCACAAAGAGCAGGAAGAGAAAGAACTGTGCCACCCTCTTCGCCAGCATAAAAGGTTAGGAGGCCTGAAATGGTGTTTTGTGAACATGCACTCCGCCACATTCTTCTTGCCATTTAGAGTAGCCTTGTTCATCATTTTGATTATCCTGCTTCTACTTTCATGTGTTAATCTGTGTATTTCCATGCCGCCAGCTGTTAGGCTGTGTCCTATCAAAAGGTGGAGATGGGATCTTTAATGTGCACAGCAATCTTAGTGGTGAGCTGCCCAGTGCGCTGAAGCATCCAGTGTGTCTCACATTGAAGATCAAAACATCTGTAATGTTACTGTGCAGTTAGGTCATCAAACACGCTTGCATCTTTCAAATCAGCTTTATGATCTCACCTCTTGAAGCTATCATAGTGTGTGTGTGACAAGTTTGTTTTGACTGTATTTTGGTTCTTTGTAATGGGTTGTGTGCTCCAATTTGGAGAACTAGTACGTAAAAGAGTACATGATTATTATTATGGTTGTGAACCAATGCATGCAGTTGGTAGTTTTGGTAAGGACTGTGGATCAGCTTTGACCGTTCTAAAAGTTCAGTGAAAATAAATTGTATCTTACAGAGTGTGACATTTTGCTTAGAGTTTTTCACCAGGCCACTAAGTTATTAATGCTTGATCTTATCTTAGAAGAAGTACATTGTAGTAGCCCTCCTCCCCCTTCCCTTCTCAGGCGCATGTAAATCTTTTTCTGCGTAAGTAGTTCACTCAGTGTTACCATCATGCATGCCTTCTTGTGTAATGCTTGTCTCCTCACTGATGTACAGGGAAACTTCAGAGTGGCCGGACTCCCAGTGAGTGTGTTGGTAGTCAGAGGTTGTTTGTATTATGATAGGTCACTAATAATAATAATGTACATTTATCATGCGGTCATCGACGCCCTGAGCGCTCACATGATACATATTAACCTAAATATGATATTCTATACACATGTAGAACATAGTCCTACCAAAACAATTTACATAAAGTATTATACAAAAAAACTAAACAAACAAAAATGCACTGCACTGCATGCATTTTGTTACTCGTTGCTTGTTTCCTTAAACAAAGCAAGCTTTTCAGGGACTTCACTGTTATTTTCATGCAGGTTTGGATGGTGGGGTCTTGGAGCACCAGATAGAGACTCTGGACTTGCCTGTGGACATCATATGGCTCGGCTCAGATCTAGAGGGTTTTGTGCTGAACCAGACAGCTGCCGGACATCACATCCTTTTCTTCAGCTGGGTGCCCAGTCCGCTCACCCTCAGTGGAAACTTCACTCGCATCCTTTTTCCAGACCAAAACCAGCAGACCAGCACCTTAATTCGGCACCCAAATCCAGCCAAAAGCGAATTTCAGGTATGAACTGTAGGACATTTGTAAGGTTAAAAGAGAGTCTGAAGTTCTGTGTGACTTGAAATGAATGACTGTAGCTTTACACAGTGTATTTTTAAACATCCGCTTAGGCTACCTAACTTACAGTGCTGTTTGGTTGTTACATGGCTGGTGCTCCATGTCCCTTAAGACTGCTGTCATCTCGGCGCACAGTCTCTGTATAACGTGCAACCTTGCATCGGTTTACTTTTTGTGGTTGCTTGGTTGCAGTAAGTTAAAAAAATGTCAAACTGCGTGTGTGTAATATACTAATACACTGTGTATGTTGTGCTCCGATAATTGCACTTCACCCTGATATTTATAACCATGCTGGTTGACTCGATGTAAAAAATCCCAAAGTTTCTTTCTTCCTTTCTATAGTTGTACACTGTGTCAGAGTTTTTCTTGTAGTGGTCAAAAATCTGTGAGCATGTTGTAAAACTTAACAGCTGCCACATATGAGTAGAAGTGCTGAGTAGGTCATGAAGGTAGATATATATATATGTGTAACTCAGTGGCATAATTGTGTCTTGGTCATGTAGACTAGGTCTCTTTGAGTGGTACCATACTGAAAACATCATGCTGAGTAGGTCATGAAGGTAGATATATAATATGTGTAACTCAGTGGCATAATTGTGTCTTGGTTATGTAGACTAGGTCCCTTAGAGTTGTACCATACTGAAAGCATCATTGATCTATTTTCTTCCCAGTTTCCAGGGTCTAGTTGTTCAGGGATTCATGCAAGATCTTTGTTTTCCATCAGGTAAATGAGTTTTCCAAGGTGGCCTGGTATCGCGTGGCAGCAGGTGCTCCAGATGCCTTCCATGTGATCTCCAAGATGAGCTTGCCCCAGCAGGCCTACTACCACCTGCTGGACTTCTTCAGGCTGCAGCCAGCACCGCAGCCCCAGCGCGTTGCCTGTCAGTGGGTCCGAGACAACAGAGACATGTGGGAGAAGTGGCTCCCACCCACGTTCACAGAGAAACCCAAGCTGTACCTTGCTGGACTGTTTCCCATGTCAGGAGGCTTTTGGCCACAACCTGGCCTCGTTGAAGGTAGGCAGCACTGAGGGAGGGCGCAGAATTACTGTGAAGGTGCAGTTCAGGTTAGTTACAGAGCAAAAGGCATTGCGTGATGGGAAGAGAGCAAGAAGTAAAGATTGAAGGAAAAAATCAGAAACAAGAATGACTGCTAGCATTCTGAAACAAGATCCAAACACATGAAAGGTGAAAAAGAACGCTGTTTATTAGGACAGTACACAAAATAAAGACTGAAGGTCTGGACATTTTTGATGGAATACTGCAGGCTCTGCCACGAGTGCCTGTCAGTTTTGACACCCAAGCTGTATGAAGAGACTGGTCTTTTATTTAGATACTTCTTCAGGGACTTGACGTAACAAGTGTAGAGTTGGAATTGTCATCAGGCCTGAGCTAGGCAGATGAAGCTGAACATGCTGAAAGTGAATGAACTTCCAGAGTGAAACTTTAGATGTCATTAGAACTTGCAGGTAGCAGCTTTGGTCACAAAGTAAAGGTCACACAGTGCATCACACCTTGAAGACCACCCTTCAAAGTTGGGGCATTGCTAAAGAAGTGATTTTTTGCTTTATGGTCCATTTGCACAGTTTTGAGATCTTGTTTCCTACCTTTGCAGGTGCCAGGCTGGCCATAGATCTGGTAAATGCTGACAACACAACGCTGCCATCACACGAACTGGCACTGATCGTCAATGATACACAGTGTCGAGCTGATTTGGCCATGAATAACTTCATCAATCTCATGCTGATGCAGGATCATTCCTTCAAGATCCTGGGCATATTAGGTGGGTGTCCATGCATTTGGCATACGTACATAAAGCAGCAAGACATTTGTGATGTGAATGATGAAGAAACAGAGTAGATGGTTTGCAGACTGCTGTTGGGTGGAGTCTTTGGTACATTGCAAGCTGGCGAGCTGGATATGTGTTCAGGAATTTGCAGCATAACGTAGGATTGCATTTATTGGCTTACACACCCTATGGTGCTCTAAGAGTCACAGCCATGTTTGCAGGATTTTGATGTGAGCTGTTAAATTCCATTAACACCCTGTCCTGTCGATGCCTTCTGTGCACCAGGTCCATCGTGTTCAGATGCAGCAGAACCCATTGCAGCTTTGACACGCCATTTTCACACTATGATGGTCAGCTATGGGGCAGAGGCATCCTCTCTGTCCGACAGAAAGAAATACCCTTACTTCTTCAGAACCATTCCCCCAATCAATCACCACAGGTATGTCAACACTACCACAAAACTTTGTGACTTCATTATCAATTTTTTGCCTATCTTTCTGAAAGCACTATGAAGTTTTATATTGGAAGATATATAAACATTTTTGCTTCTTTGTCTTTCTGGATGAAGTTTTATAGTTAAAGATATATATATCAGTGTTTCGCTTCTTTCTCAGTCTGAAAGCATTGTGTGAAGTTTTATGGTGGAAGATATATATATATATATATTGTGAAGCTTTTGTGTTTTGGAGATTTTGTGTTTTTATATGCCAGCTTTTTATTGAAAGCTTGAGGTACTTTGGTTGGCATACATTTATTGTGCATATAGTGTGATTGGTTTATAGCTTCAATTCTTTTGAACAAAAAAATATCACTTAATGCTAGGACCAATTTAGCGTGCAGTTGATGCTTACCAGACTTTTACAAAGCAAAATTGTTGCTGTTTGGTGCAGTGCAAACATGGTCTGAGCTACCACACTTGCTTTGTAGACCTGTTCATCACACACATGTGAAACCTGGCTAGTTGAGTTTAGACTGCGGACACATTATTTCTCTTGCAAGAACAATGCTCTTTTTTCTTCTTCTGATCTGCATGAGTCCCAGAAAATACCGTTGCCCTTACAGGCCTGATGTGTGTAATAATACACCCCCCCTGCTGGTTTCTCTAGGTATGTGTATGCAGAGTTCTTCAAGGAGATGCAATGGACCAAAGTGGGGGCATTGGCAGAAGGGGGCCAGGAACTGTCAGAGTACCACCTGGATCTTCAGAACTACCTGCGGGATCAAGGCATCTCGGTGTTTGTTATCAAAAGGAAGGTGCCGCACAATCCCCAGGAAATGGATCTTGCCCAGGTAAACCAGAAACAAAAACTATCTCTGAAATAAGTGAAACTTGAAGGAGCAGATTTTTGAGAAAATAAAATGCTCCAGTGTCTGAGAAGAGTTCTTCTTCTGTTAAGTGACAGACTTCATCTTTCTATTGACTGTCACTGTATGGAGGGGGGGGGGGGGGGGGTAATACACACATGGAGAGTCAGGACTGGAAGGACTCAAGGGTGGGAGCTGAAGCCACATCTTCAGGCAAGCTGTTTTAGTCGGCTGGTGTGTGAAAAGTAAGATGTTTCCCTCAGATCTGTTCCTCAGCAAGGAATGGAGTAAGACAGAGGGTGGGCGTGTTGGAGTCTTCCACCTGTGGCTTGCTGTGTTGGTTAATATCTGCTGTCGATAGCAATCAGACCATGATGGTAGTCGTAGTTGTCAGTTTATGACTGTTCACCAAAACACATGGAAAGTGAGATCCAAATGCCTAAAAGGTTAAAAAGAACACTATTTATTAGGACAAAATATGACATGCACATTTTTGGGATAATCCCCTATATCAAGCTACAAAACGACACTTAAATGAAATTTGTGAATAAAGACTTGCCTGTGATAAGTCTGCAGATTTTAGTCTTCAGACAGGCATGATATTCAGATTTCTTTAATATATACTTTTTTAATTAATCAGAATGGTAGAGTTGTTTTAATTTTTACTTTATCAGGATATTGCTTCTGGGTTTTCAGGTTTTCAGAGAACTTAAGGAGCAAAATGTGCGCATCATCATTGCAGACTTCTTTAGTAATGTTGCACGGGCAGTCATGTGTGAAGCTTTCAGACAGGTAAGCCCACTCATTATGCAAAATTATTTTATTGGTACGTTATATCTCCCTCTCTTTGCTGTGAAAGAACTGCTCTCCCATTTGGTGAAGTGCATATAACTATCTCAAGACAAGAGGCTCAGAACTCTGTTTCTCCCACTCCACCCCACTCCATTCCACCTGCCATTCTCAGCTTTGTGGCTTTTGAGATCAGATGAAGCCCCAGTGTAATACAACAAACTGTTTATTGAGACACTTGTTCTCTTCTCACTGTGTATGTTTATTTTTCAGTTTCTTTGTTGTATTTTTTGTTACCTTTAACATTTCTGTCATTGTGCATCATGCCATATAAAGCATTCTTTTTTTGCAAAGCGTGGCAGCACATGCAACAGTTTACCAAGGTTACGTTGTAGTTCCTGCCATTGTTAAACTTGCAGTTCCTGTTGTTATACTCATCCTGCCTCTTCGTGTGATACGTCTTTTTTCTTCTTTGACTGCAGCAAATGACAGCCCACCAAGGCTACATCTGGTTCCTACCATCGTGGTATGTACCAGACTGGTGGGACGTGGATTTCTACAACAGCCGTCCATCCCATTCGGATCCACGTCCTCAGGAGTCTGTTCCATGCACAACAGAGGTGAGGCCACTGTCAGTGTCCTGTCCAGTGGGGCCACAGTGGACGGCAAGAATCTTCCGTGTTGGCCACCATCCACAGCTTTCTTTAGCATCTCCCAAATTGTTGCTGCTGTGGCGCTGGTGTGTTCAGTGTCAATTCTAGTGCCCCATAGAGGAAATCTAGGGTCCAATGTCTCAGCCATCATCCGCATCTTTCTTTGTCTTGAAAGGTGTTATTGTTGTAAAATTTCTGTGCCTGTCCTTGTGCACTTGTTTGATATGTACCTTCAAGATTTTGACATGATGTGGATTGTATTTTGAATGATTCAGAGGAGGGGCAGTCGATGGCCTGTGTTTGGTTTGTCAGTCAGCTGATGTTACATTGGGGCTAATTGAGAGAAAAAAGTTAGCAAGGTGGAACCTGTTGAAAGACCACCCAGGTGAGAGACTGCCCCTCTTTTAGACCACAGTTTTGGAAACCTTTTCTTCATATTTATGTATATTTGTGTTTCACAGGACATCGAGTATGCAATTGAAGGTTACTTCACTGTTGCCAAGAGCTTCACAGACAGCGATGATCTGGAAGTGGCAGGGGGCATCACCATCAGACAGTACAAGGAAATGTATGCTGAACGCATCGGCAAAGCTGTAAGTCTGAATCTGTTCAGGGAAGAACAAGAGTATTACATGCATTCTGGGCATTTCTTATACCCCTCTAGCAAATGCTTTGCAGGGGTGGGCAGTGAATTGATGGTCATAGGTCTTTGCCTTTTAGTTCTAGTCTTTGTGGGAAACCAGACTAAGCATCAGGCTAAACCAGACTAAGCATCAGGCCATTCAGGTCAGAATGAATTATCATACCCACCTAACCAGGATACTTTTTTTGCTGTGATAATTTGTATATGGATTTTTGTTATTGTTAGATCCAGTAGGTCTTATTGATTACCAATTTAAATGCTTTTGATGTTGCTCTGATGTTCTTTTTACGATTTGTTTTTTAAATTAATGAGAGTGAATTGTCATACCCACCTAACCAGGATACATTTTCTGCTGTGATAATCTGTATATAGATTTTTGTTGTTGTTAAACCCACTAGGTCTTATTGATTATCAATTTAAATGCTTTTGACATTGCTCTGGTGTTCTTTTTATAATTTGTTTTTTTAAATTAATGAGCTTTTAGTAGTTGGCTGAATTGCCCTCGGAGGGGTGATTGAAGTATATTGACTTCACTTGACTTGACCAAGTTTATGGCTTTGTCTAGCCATTCTGTTTTTTTGCTGTTTCTGTGGGTGGGTGGTTTTTTGTTGTTGTTGCTTGTTTTGCATTTGGTTTGTTTTTTGATAATTTGTCGCAATATTTGTTGTTTCCCTATATTACCTGCTGACCTTTCTTGACTGAAGAATAATTGTAAAAGAGTTGTTTTCTTGAAATGAACATCTTTTGGCTTAAATGTGCATTGTAAATCCATCTCTTCTTTAAAATTGTGTTTGACATGTCAAAAACTTCAGCAATGAAATTTCCTGTGACAGTATGTCTGTGATAAATGTCAATCTTTGTGTGATTGTTACAAGTATGGATTGTGTGGTAAACTTAGTGAATCAGATAGCTTTTATTTTAAAGGGAATTGATTTGTTTCGTGCTTTGGCAAAACATTATGTTGGCATTTTCTTGATGGAGGTTAAAAAAGATCTTTGAAATTCTGCATAACCTCTATCAGACTTTACATGCACTTTAAAGTGGGTAACCTTGAACCATAATCATAACAACAACAAAATGAACGTTCTGTTTTGAATATAAGTCAGACCAGAATATTCATATTTATTATTGCCTCAAGTCAGTTAACAAGTCAACATTTTAACACTTCATTTGGACTTGGAATGTAGCCAGCATTTTACAGAAGCAACAAATCCTGGTTTAAAGGTGAATAACCACGCAGTCGTTTTGCTCCACAGCACCCACCATTGTATTTGCCATGGTTTTCTCACTGGTGTGTGCAGTATGTGGAGGAGTGTCCCTATGCCAGCTTCGTGTACGATGCAGTGTGGGTGTTTGCCAAGGGCCTGCAGAACCTGCTCTCCACCTATCCCGCTGCCCTCGACACACTCAGCGAGGAGAAAACAACCAAGTAGGAGTCTTGCTTTTTGTATGTGTCTGGTATTTGTCTGTTTTTGTGCTGCAATAGACTCTTTCTTTCTTCATGATAATGTAGATCCAGATGCCCTGATCATGGAGGAACTAACTGACAGAGGTGCACTTGGTTTTAGTACCATTTGCTTTTAGTTCTTCACAGTTGTTCAGTTGATTCAGCCAATATTTGCATTGGGTAAACTTCAGCTTTATTGCATGGTGGCTGGCACCTCCATATGTACGTGCTGAGGTTGAGGTCATGAGATGGTCAGTCTGTTCCCCAGCAAGGGCAGAATACACCAGATCTCCCTAAAGACAGAATATCTGGGACCCATCAGAATTACTTGTTGCCAATAATAACAAGCATAGCAAGAACTGAAACTACAAGGAAATAGTAGAATCAAGACACAAGGGAGTTAATTAGTGTTCAAAAGATGTCACATAAACACAACAATAACAAAGACCTGAGTCACCTATGGTAACTCTCACCTGGCACGCTAGTACATTTTTCAGTCACTTTGTCTGGAGTAGTTCATCTGAAAGGAGTTTGTCTTGAGGGGAATAGTATTGTGCAAAGGTGTGCCCATCAGTTGAAGCTGCAACAGTGCAAGTGGAGAGTGTAACAAAAGTGACATTCTGAATTGACTGATAATGCCTTTAGGGGCAGTAGCTAATGGCTGTCACTTTCAGCATAACTTTTCTTGGCTGGTTCCCCATCTGAGATGGTAAACGTCACTATGTGGGTTTTCTGCGTGTGTGTGCTTTGTTTATCATTTGGCAATGAGACTATGGTAGATGTGTCTCTGTGTGCTTTGTTTATTATTTGGCAATGAGACTGCCCCAGTTTGCACCATGAGCATGACTTTTTTGTGTGGATATTTGAAGCACTGTACATTTGAAGAATCAATCAGTGACTGTTCAAAATTGTCATTCAGCCTTTTGTTGTGTGGCAGTAGCTTCACCTTGAGCAAGTCACATTAGTTTGAAAGGCTGTTCTTGTTGAAGAAAAGCAGCATCAAAAAGGTTGAGGCTTTGGACAATGAAAAATTATAAATAACCAGAAAAAAGACAAATGAATTTGCACCTGACAGTCTTTTTGATCATCCTTGTGCAGAGCGTTCGTGTCGGCCATCAATGAGACACATTTCCAGGGAGTGTCTGGCTACATCAGCTTCGATGGCAGTGACCGTCTGGGTGCCTTGACAATCCAGCAGTTTTTCCACAATGAGACGAACAACATTGGAAAGTATGTGCCTCAGAGGTCGGGCCAAAAGGGAGGTCTGAACATGGACAAGAAGAAGATCCGCTGGCTCTCACCTGTAGGTGCTGGCCCGGACATCATCGCCAGCGGTCAGTCAGTCTTGTGCATAACTGTGTTCTTTAAAGGGGGTGGGAGACTATGTTTTGCCAGGGTTTGCATTAACCAGTAATTTCCAGTATTTTGCCATTTAAAATCAGCCAATACCAGAAAAGAAATTTGCATTTGGTCTTATGTCTTGACTGTTATTTTGTTTGACCGGTTCAAAAAACAAATGAACAAACAAAAAAAGTAACAGAGAGAGGATGTGTGTGTGCACGTGTGTGTGTGTTCTAGATGGGGAAGGGAACAGGATGTTAGCTAGTGGCATAGCTGGCCGTGTATCTCACCAGTTACAGTAATTGACTGGTTTCTGTGAACCACTTTTGCCACCTTATGGGTGTCACACTGGTTTTAAAAATGTCTAGCACAGTCACTGTTTGCTTGTGCTGCAGATGTGTTTGGTGTAGTGATCTGTTTTTGTGTTTTACTGGAGTGTGACCATGCATGACTTTGTTCACTGCTGAATCAGTTCTTGTTGACTGTCTGAGAAGTCAAAGCTACAGGTTGTTTTTTCCGGTTTCAGCTGTCCAGTCATGTGCAGTTGAAGACTTCCGTGCTTTTCTGAGTGTGGGATGCCAGACAGCCATTATAATTGCCAACGTCATGGGATTTGTCGCTTTTATCATCATCTCCATTATCTCCTTGATCATCATCAAATGCAGGTTAGATGACTGAGCAAAAAGTGTTTCCTTTTTTAAATGGATGCAGGCATATGGATCTACCAGTGAAATTTCAATATAAGGACAATGTCTTGCTGCCAAATCAAAGCACTCATGAGGTTAAGAATGAATGCATTTTGATAGGACATAACAAAATAGTATGTTTTGCCGGGGGGGGGGGGGGGGACTTGCCTACCAATAAGGAGACAGTTCTTATATATCAGAACAATGCAGAAAGCATGACTTAACTCAGTGTTATATGGATCTCATGTGTGCACTGTGTTTTTGATTTCTGCATTGCATGATTTCGTTTTGTACAGAATAGTGGCATCGCTTCTGGAAGAACACCTGCCTGCATTTCAGTGCAAAAAATATGAGATGTGAAGGGCATGGACACAGTTTAGTTCACATGGTTGATCAACCTGTACAGATTAAACTTTTCCTGAGCCACCAGTCTAGGCACACAGCTACAAAAAGAACGCTGTCTGTCTGCAGTGGCAAAGTGGATGGAAATCAGTTGCTAAATCAGCAGACCAGGCCAGTTGCTAGCAACCTTATGTGATTTCAGGCCATTTTGCAAACCCTTTACTTTGTAATGTTGTGTCGAAAGAGGAAGGATCTTCCACAAAAGGGCCATTTTCAATCAGACCAGCATTGGAACTTATTTAGAAGCATCACTGGGGAAACTCCTGAGAGACGGAGTGGAGCAAATGTTGGGCTATCCTCAGTTTGTAATGAAAAAGCAGGTGGTGTTTCACTTCACTGTGCAACGTAATGTATGTTTGCTGTGAATATTCAGGTACGATGCCAAAGTGCGAGCCACCCATGAACGCATGAAGGAGCTGGGCCTCCTGTCCCCCGACTACTCACACTGCCTGACACTGGATGAGTGGGAGATCCCACGCAAGAATGTTGTGCTCAATCGTAAGCTGGGAGAAGGGGCGTTTGGAACTGTGTGTGGCGGAGAAATGTTCAGCGAAGACGAAGGATGGGTGGCCGTCGCTGTCAAAACTCTCAAAATTCGCCACTCCATGGAGGAAAAGGTTAGTGACTGCAATTTATACATTTTGTGGGGCGGACATCTGTTTTCCAGTATCGGAAGAGAAACAAATTGGGTATTGTGCTCAGTTAAAGCAGTTTTCATACAAACAAGAAACCTTTAGTCTGCTGCATGTTTTTTGCCATGTGGGTTGGACTGAGTTTACTTCAACATTAGTGTTGGTATTGTATTAATGTGCATAGGTAATTCCACAAGTGTGAATGAACTGTCAGTGTAGAGCATGCAAAAGTAGAAATCAAATACTTTTTTTATATACCATATTGATCAGTTTGATTATGGCGTTAATGGTATTGTAAAAGCAGCACATTCATCAAGAGAATAATCGATCAAATATAGTTTGATAAACTCAAGCATTTTGTGGCTTGTGAAAGATGATGATATTTCAGTGCATTTGGTCTGTGTTCGTTAAACAGCTGGATTTCTTCAGTGAGGTTGGGATGATGAAGCGATTCAAACACAGCAACATTGTGCCACTGCTGGGGGTGTGCACTCGCAGCGAACCGGTCTATGCTGTCATGGAGTTCCAGCTACATGGTGAGTAGGAGGCTCAGTTTCTGTAATAGGGGACACTGCAGTGTATGCTTGTGGTAATGGTTACACATGCGCGTGCGCGCACGCACACACACACACACACACCACACACACACACACACACACACACACACACACACTCACTCACTCACTCACTCACTCACTCACTCACTCACTCACTCACTCACTCACTCACTCACTTACTCACTCATGCATGCACACACACACACACACACCCTCTTTCTGTCTCACACATACAACACACACACACACACTGACTGTTTCACACACACTCACACACACAGATGCTCATGCACACATCTTTTTCTTGTTCAGCCATTCATACATTATGAAAATAATGGTAAGGACACCAAATCATACTGATTATGTGCTGCAGGTGACTTGAAAACCTACCTGTTGTCTCGACGCAACCTGGTTGGACAAAATATAAAGGAAGCAGAGGACATGAGCTCAGAAAACCTGACCCAGATGGCCATCGACATTGCCAGTGGTTTACAATACCTACATCATCTCAAATATGTACACAGGTCAGTCGCAGAGAGTAATGGTGTGTAAAATAATTCTGGCACTTTTTTCTGCAGATTTAGTTTGACATAATGTTCAGTAGCAATGCACAGTCATAGAGTAAGAGCCATTAAGTCAAACTGACATTTAGTTCTTCAACTAAATCTGGAGAAAAAACTGAAAACCTTCTTCACATGATAAATGTACATTATTATTATTATTATTACTGCAGATGTAAGTGGCACACAAGCCACACCACAGTCATTGTGATGTCAGTGGTGCTATTGCCTGCCACAGTGCTTCACACACACAAACAACAGCGCTTGTGTGACAGTGATTCAGTGGTGCAAAAGAACATCGACCTACAGTCTCTTACTTATTATACCTTACTCCACATGTATGTGTAGTCAAAAGTAGCTGGCTGTTCAGATGGTGTGTGTGTGTGTGAAAGAGAGGAAGGGGAGGGAGAAAGGCTCCCAGCAAACTGGGTATTTAAGTTAACATTTTTTCCCCTTCTTAATTACAGATGTAATTACAGTAGCATATCCTTACCATTGTAGAAAGAAATCCAAAATCATATTTTGTTTAAAGTGACTCCACTACGGACAGTGGTTATGTTTCAGAATGATTTTGACAATGTACACCTGAAAGCAAGTTTGATGGACTGTCTGCAGTATGTATGTTTTTACAGTATAACAGATGTGTTGTTCTTTTGCAGGGATCTGGCCTGTCGTAACTGTCTGGTGCATGCCAACAAGACTGTGAAGATTTCAGACTTTGGTATGACACGACACATCTCAGATTCAGACTACTACAGATTTACACGCAAAGGTATGCACAAGGATAGCTATAAATCAGCCAAGATCTGTGTGATTTTGTGTGTGTGTGTGTGTGTGTGTGTGTGTGTGTGTACTTGATAGCTAAGCAGTGCTACAATAGTGGATACTCATACTGGCCAAAATGTTCAGCTTTTTTTTTGTTTGATGTGTGCCTAGGTATGCTGCCAGTGCGTTGGATGTCCCCAGAGAGTCTGATGGATGGAATCTTCACCTTCAAGTCTGACATCTGGTCTTTTGGCGTTGTAGTGTACGAGATTGTCACCTTCGGCAGCTTCCCCTATCAGGGCCTGTCCAACACACAGGTCCTGGAGTATGTCAAGGCTGGGAATCGTCTCACCCCACCAGACAAATGTCCAAACGATTTGTGAGTATTCTTTCCTTCCTCAGGTCTCCACTATTGTCGTTGTTGTTGCTGTTGTCTAAGACAAGGCAGTTTTGGTTGCATCAGGCTGGCTTAATGATTAATTTATGCCGTGTAACCTGGCATGCGCTTTGTGTTCTTAATAGCAATGCAGTGTGTTTAGAGATGTCCGTTGAGGTGAAGCAGATGTTGAATACTCATCACTGCCGTATTCTCCAGGTGTTCCTTCATCCAGTGGTGCATGTTCTACGACCAAGGATTCCGCCCTGACCTGGAGGACATCCTGGACTATCTTGACTACAACCGCCACTTCCTGGTACCCTGCCTCGATGCCCCTATGTCCTCCGTCGTCATGGAAGACACAGACTCTCTGGAAATGGCTTTGCCCTCCGGCCAAACGACCATGGCCCCTGGCGCTGCACAGTCACTCTTCCCGCGGAGGTCGGGGAGCTGGCAAGACAAAATTGCATCAGCTGCCAGGAAGACTTTCTCTGTGCCAGGGTTTGCCAGTAAATCCCACGGCTCCAAAGCCCAGAGCAGGACGTTTTTGCCAACTCCGGCTCTGGACCGTGTGCAGAGCAGCAGTGTGGGAGCAATGCAGTCTGGGTCGGCCATGGAGTCATTGCTGTGCGAAGAGGAAGGGGACTTAACGAGGAGCACTTCCTGCCTCAAGCAGATGTCCTCTGTGGGCACCAGTGAGAGGGGCGACAGTGGGGAGCGAGGGGACAGCGACTATTTCAGTGACTACTCCAAAGAGCTGTGCCAGACGATCACAACGGTGTGACCGCCAGTCCCTGCCGACCCTGGTGTTCCATGCGTGTGTGAGCCATGGACATGGACCTCAACTGACAAGCCACCTCTGTGTATTCATACTGGTGTAAACGGTGTTTGCAAAGAGGGTTGGATTCGCTGGACTGGTGACTTCTCTGGAGAACTTGCTGCGTGGAGCAGCCGCCTGATACAAGAACCAGTAGTGGTTTTCCAGGGAGGATGGTCTGGGATGGGGTTGATGACATGAGCCTGGAAACAGTGGTCCTAAATGGCAGGTGTCTTCCAATCACTGGGTGGTTGCTCTGAATGCATTTGTGGATCTTCTGTTTTGAGGGGACAGTATATAGAAAAAGAACCCATCAGAATGACAAAAGAAAGTTTGCAAGAAGTACATGTGTATATATACTCCTGGAAGTTGCAATGCATGAAAATACTGTTTGTTGGTCACAACATAAACGCTAAACTCAGCTGAGGTGAATTCGGGTTTAAAATGTTACGAGTGAGCAGCGTGGAGCAGAGAAGACACTAACGGTTGAGTGCTTGTTTCGTTACTGTTGTCTCTGACCTTGCTCTGGTGTACAGAGATTCACACATATCACAGTATGGACCTTCAGCATCAGCGCACAAAATATGTGATCAGATTCAGTGGTGTTCATTGCATGGACTTTGTTCTGTTAGAACCTGAAGTGTGTATTTGTTGAAGCTAAAAGTGCTGGGACAAAGCTAAGTCAGACTTAGAGCACTCCTCTTTCAATGTGGTTTTTACAGCAGTTGTAATCTATCGTATTTTTCTATGTGAGCGCTGATTCAAACATGTTTCGAAAGTGAGGGCATCAAAAATAGTAAGGAAGTAATTAGATTTTAATGCCCTGTGAACCATACACTGTCAACTCAGGATGAGGCAACCAAAGATGCTTCGAAGCCAAGGGCATGCATTCATTCATCCAGAGACACAATACTAAGCCATTCCAGTAGTTCACATGTATTGCCAGTCTTCTTTTAATTTATTTGTTCATAGATAGATGAAAATATATTTTTTAATAATAGCCTACAGGATAATGGCATCTCGGTGTACAGTTTGATCACAGGCCTGTAATAAGTATCCTGTATACTATAAAACTATTGAGTTGACTTGCTACTCGGAAACTACAGGGTATAAAAATCCAAAGTTTAAAACTGGCTACAGTTTGATTGTGTATTACAAAGGTGTGCATGTGTGCATGCGTCATTTTTTGTTGGTGGTTCCACCTCTTCAATTTTTAATTTGTAAAAAACACACGAAAAAAGCTTTCCCAAGAAGCCATCAAAGTAATATCCCAGGACTGAACACATTCTCTCAGCTTTTATACCTGAACATTGCACTGAAAGGAAAGCAATTGTCAATAGTAAGTTATATTTATAATATTAATGACAAATGTACGTGTCTGACTTGTCAGTGGTAAGATGTATGCATTTTACTGTTATTGTTCTGGGTGGTTGTTTCTGTGTGTGTGTGTGTATTTGTGTATTTTCAGCTTAAAACAAAGGGAATTAATATGGCCCAAATTAGGTCACAGGCCTGGTACTAACAAGAGACGCAACAACAGACCTGAATGATTGAACCACCTACAGAAACTCTCACCTAGCATGTTGTACTTTTAAGTTATACAGGTGAACCCTCTTACGACAAACTTTTAAGAAAAAATTAGACATAATCAGAATATCTATATTGTTTTTGTAGTTTTCATTATAAGACAAATAGGAAGAAATAATGCAGATGATGGTCCCAGCCATTTTGATTGAAAAAGAGTTCCACTGTACAAAGTTGTGTACTAGTATATGTTTCGTTTGTCACCATCACTTCAGAACAATGAGAGGTAATCTTGTAAAAAAAAAAAGAAGTTTAAAAAAAGTGTTGTTTTCTATAATTAGAGGCCAGTCATCTTGTTACTGTGCTATGTTTATTGTGACATCGTTATGTATAGCCTACAGCTGTTCACTTCATGTATGTTGTAACCACACTGACAACAATAGTACTTCCCTCTCTTAAGTCAACATATTCTGCTTAAAACAAAGTCATTGAAGTAGCCCGAAGTAACCCTGCCATTTTCTTTGTGGTTCTTTTAAGATATATTTTTATGAGAAGTAAAATAGTGTGATCTTCCTGGCCATTTTTTGTAAAGGGGATTCCTCTGTTGGCATGTTTTCAGTATTTGCACCATTACTAATAACACTGACCCAAAGTACACCCATTTCACCAAGTCTGTTTGACATATCTATTTATTCAGCATATTTATTTCAAATGTGCTAAGACTGCTGTGGATTATCCCATAGTGTTGGTTGTGTTTAAGTGCAGATCGTGGACTGTGACTTCAGTGGTCTGTATTGTTTATTTTGTTGTATCAGTTCTAACTTCTGTCAATCAAAAACCAAACAAAAACAAAAACTGTCAGGTTATGCATGCACAGTTGATTGCCTACCCTAACCCATTCCCAGCATCCTTTAGTGTCACATGACTTCACGCTGGCCTGTATTAACAACTTTCTGTTGGCAGTGTCCGTACCCTCTAATGGTCCAAGTCCAAAATGGTGTACAGATTGTTACACCATAGTATGTGCCTTATACGGTTTTGCCACTCTGCCTGTACGTTATGTGTTAACTCTTTGATGTGCTGTATTGTTTTACATAGATTGCAATGGCATTACACGAGAGATGTTGGACACCTGAAGTAGGGGTATTTCAGGTTTTCGTCTGTCAGCTTTTTGTCATAGAAATGAATCAGGAGTACATTTTTCAGGGGATGAAACAATCACAGTGCTGCTTAACCATTGGGTCTTTGTGTCGGCACTGTCTAGCATTTTGTGGAGTTGGTCAGGAAGGATCCACATGTGCATTCTTCCCTAAGCAATAGCTTGTGGTTGAAGCATTGCATTCAGGGAATGTTGTTTAGTTTGCTCTGAATGTAACTACAGCTGTGGACTGCGCGGCTTGCCCCATGACTCCTCCTAGATCTAGGTCTATTCTGCATTCCTTTTGGCATTTTTAAAACTGAAGTCATGAACACATTTTCTGATTGTAACACCTGCTAGTTGTTTGTCAAACAGCAACTAGGAGAGCTGTAAATAGGACACAATAATTGCGCTGCATGATTTCTTACTGTTTGTACTTTCTTGTGCAAAACAAAATTCATCCTGAAAGTTTCTAAACAGCTTTATTGCTCAGCAAGACTATTGTTGAAAAGATGCCACAGAAGTAATACTAAATCCTTAGTATGGAAAGGGTTAAATGTGTCCATACAATCTTCACACTGACCGACTTGCATGGCTATGGTTGGCAGTTGGAGTGATTGTGTCCATACAATCTTCACACTGACTGACTTGCACAGCTATGGTTGGCAGTTGGAGTGATTGTGTCCGTACAGTCTTCGCATTGAATGGTGATTGTGTCCATACAATCTTCACACTGACTGACTTGCACTGCTATGGTTGGCAGTCAGGGTGATTGTGTCCATACAATCTTCACACTGACTGACTTGCACTGCTATGATTGGCAGTCAGGGTGATTGTGTCCATACAATCTTCACACTGACCGACTTGCACAGCTGTGGTTGGCAGTCAGGGTGATTGTGTCCATACAATCTTCACACTGACTGACTTGCACTGCTATGGTTGGCAGTTGGAGTGATTGTGTCCATACAATCTACACACTGACTGACTTGCACGGCTATGGTTGGCAGTTGGAGTGATTGTGTCCATACAATCTTCACACTGACTGACTTGCACTGCTATGATTGGCAGTCAGGGTGATTGTGTCCATACAATCTTCACACTGACCGACTTGCATGGCTATGGTTGGCAGTCAGGGTGATTGTGTCCATACAGTCTTGACACTGACTGACTTGCACTGCTGTGGTTGGCAGTTGGAGTGATTGTGTCCATACAATCTTCACACTGACTGACTTGCACGGCCATGGTTGGCAGTTGGAGTGATTGTGTCCATACAATCTTCGCATTGACTGGTGATTGTGTCCATGCAATCTTCACACTGACTGACTTGCACTGCTGTGGTTGGCAGTCAGGGTGATTGTGTCCAAACACTCTTCATATTGACTGGTGATTGTGTCCATACAATCTTCACACTGACTAACTTACACTGCTGTGGTTGGCAGTCAGAGTAATTGTATTTGGATACAAGTTCCCAAACTTTATGCCCACATTTTTAGTGGCCTTGTTTCAGAGAGATTGATTAACCCTCTCCCTGCCATCAATTTTTAAGCTACAGCTCATGCAGGATGTGGGTGGTGGGGCATCCTTTTGGCCATTAAGAAACATTTTGTCAGGGGTGCCATATGATGTCCTAACTGCAAGGAAAGGGTTATTAAGGGCTAGCTTTGGTGATTTGTGTGCCTTGATACTCTGTTATACACAGACATGTTTAATGTATACACAGATATGTTTAAGGCATACCGTGTGTATACAGATACCCAGTGGTGTGAAACATATCCATGCCTGTATTTTTGAAAATTTTAGGTCGTTCCAAAGCTAAAAGCTGTGATATATGACAATTCAGTAACATTATATACGCAGTGTATCAACGTTATTTACATGTTCTTTCTTAAAAACGGAAAACACATGTACCTTAAGTACTTTCCTATGCATCTTTAAAATTTTAGAATTTTATCTTCATTACATTCTTACAAGTGTACCAAAACTTGTGTAAAACTATGGTTCTGTGATTACAAAGTTAGGTTTGTTTCACCTGTTTGTTCATGTTTTAATGGTTCACACTAGCGCTGTTATGCTTCAGATTTTATTCATGATTTATTGACTTGTTTTTGCAATAAAGATGGTCACACAAATCTCTGTGTTTGTGTACATGTGTGTGTGTGCTTGTGTACATTTGTGTGTGTGTGTGTGTAGACATGTATGCATAGACAGTATGGCTAACAACAATGATTTTTGTTTGTTCGAGATCAGAAACATTTTACTTATAATGTTTAAAAAATTGTGTTGTTGATCAGTAATCGGGGAGAGCCCCCCCCCCCCCGAAAAAACAAACAACAACCAAAAAACACCCAAAAAACCCCACAACAAACAAAAACAACAACACAGAGAAAGGTAAAAATGATTTTTGCACGTGGGCGTGTTCAACCCATTTTTTCTCTGCGTCTCTGTTGCCCTATTTGTCTGAGGTGGGTTTTTGGGGTAAAAAAAAAATCCCCTTCTTTTTTCTAAAGCCTATTTCTGTTAAAAAGAAAGAAAGAAAAAAAAGGGTGGGAGGGTGGGGGTTCCGTTATCACAAAACGACAGTTCGCATCGTTTCAACTAATTACTGATTGAGGCTATGGAATTTGGACCCGACAGTAAACTAAAGATCTGGAATCTTCTCCAGATCCTCCTGTTTTAAGGTCTTCGCGCCTGAATATAATGCCTCAATAACCAATTACAAATTAACCCAGCCGTGGGCCTGAGTGTAGAGTGTTCAGATTCGGAGTGGTCACGATGGACAGGGCTGCCAGTGTTGACCAGCAAGATGAAACTGCAGCAAGACCAGCATGACGAACAAAAAAATCTCTGTGGCCAACATGTGGTCTATTCCTGATCCGGAGGTCCGTGCCCTCTCTGTACTAATTCTATTTAGTGGCGTGTTTAACAAACAAATAGACTGATTGAACATTTGATCAATCGGGCCAGAGGCCGTATGCACGGGGCGAGAATAACCTTCAATTCCGAGCATTAGGCCTCCAGGGAATTTTACAATGCCGTCTGTGTAACACAACGAATCTGCACTGATAGGCGACGGCTGTCAGTGACCAGGCCATATTTTTCCATTGGCTGATACGCCTAATACGCAAAAGTAATCAAATCTGCTCCCTTTTCTTTGGGAGTTTATCTGAAAACGTTTGATATTTCTGTGGTGGCATTGTTCGCTTGCTCCACCTCACTGTTTTCAGTGTGTTTTGTCACGTAGAGATCGACGCACTTCCTGGTAGCCCTCGTTCATCAGGGACATCGGTTACCAGTGTGTGCGTGTGTGCCTGTACACACGCATGTGTGTATGCGTGCGTACGTGTGTGCCTGTACATACGCATGTGTGTATGCGTGCGTGCGTGTGTGTGTGTGTGTGTGTCTGTACGTGCGTGCGTGCGTGCGAATGTGTGTGCGTATGTATGTGTGTGTGCGTGCGTGTGTGTGCGTGCGTGCGTGAGCGTGCAAGCGTGCGTGTGGTGTACGTGTGTGCGTGCGTGTGCGAATGTGTGTGTGTGTGCGCGCGCGCGCGCGTGCGTGTGTGTGTGCGTGCGTGCGTGTGCGTGTGTGTACGTGCGTGCGTGCGAATGTGCGTGTGTGTGCGTATGTGTGTGCGTGCGTATGTGCGTGTGCGTGCGTGCGTGTGTGTGTGTGTGCGCGTGTAAGCGTGCGTGTGGTGTGTGCGTGCGTGCGTGCGTGCGCGGTCGCGCCTGTGTGATGTCTTTTTATTTCATTTGTGAGATTGTTTTGTTAGTCAACTCAGTCGGAATTTAATCATCCCACACAATGGGCAATTCGATTACGATGGACACGTGAATAAAGGTTAATTAGTAAATGGATTTTAACGTCCTGTCAACCGCACAGGGTCACCTCAGACGATCAAACTCTGTCACAAGCAAATGCACATTTAAAGACTCTTCTCATCTATAAACCCTTTCTCACGTCAAACCTACAAAAGCAACCCATGCGGACAAAACGGACACAACAAAACTATCCAACACACTTTTTGGAAGAGTTAGTCCGTTCATTATCGCTCTTGCTAAAAAGATATTTTAAAAATCATAGTAGGCTAAGACATGCTGGTATCGTCGTCGACTATTCCCTCTGATTTATATGAATACCAGATTATATATATTGAGAGAAAGTACCAAATTTACAAATATTATATAAAAGCATAATGGCAAATACAGTGCCATACAGCAGCAAGCTGACGACAAACTAAAAACAATAAAAATAACCAAAATAATAACCTAAGACAAGTGTATAAACATCAGTAAGAAATTGACAACATTACACGCAGTAATAAGTTGTTACTGAATCGGAAACAATGCTAAAATGTGATCACATCAGTTTACCACAATAAAAATTATAACATCACAGAAAATAATTACTGGTAAGATTAGTTCATACACATACAAGCATAAGTAATCAAATATGTAAAAGTGACAATATAAGAATGTGTTGCCAAAATGTGAACAATAATAAAAGAGATAATTTAATTACATCACATCACCAGACGTTATTCAACATACAACACCCAAGAGACACGTCTGCTTCTAATTAAAAAAAAGTTTTATGCTAACACATGCATACTGTAGCTCGCGTGCACGCGCGCACGCACACAGTTGTCTTACATTTTGGGTGTGTGAAGCAACGGCCTGATGACCTGCTACAGAGTACGGTCTTTTGGAATTAAAATCGTTTTGCGTATCTTTCATGTGAGCTTCTTTATTCTGTGTCAGCTTTGGTCATGGAACCGGTCCATGGGGAAAAAAAATGAGACTGGACAAAATCGCGTCAGGATTCGAAGCTTGTGACCCCAGTCTTTGTCAATAGAAACACGAGTTGTTCAGAAGCTAGTTTGTCTGGTAAAAAGACAATTTGGGCAAACAGAAAATGTGAGAAACACACACACACACACACACACACACACACACACACACACACACACACACACACACACCACAACAAAAATACCATTCTTTTTAGGATACTGAACCCTGTGTCCTTGTCCGATGGCAATCCGGTATTTTGTACA
>JABMCL010002073.1:1477500-1480000 GCA_018857735.1 Alviniconcha marisindica
TGAGACCAATGCCTAAGCACGGTTCAGTGTTGCTTTACGTCCGCAGAAACCGTAAGGCTCATTAGGACGGAAAGCCCAGGACGGCCACCTCGACTTTCACACAGCTCCTGAACTCTGAGACCTAACATCAGTACACCAAATAACTTAAACTTCATTCATCCGCACATGAACGAAATGAGCTAGGCATTCATGAGTCGCTTGCCTAACATCAGCACGCAAAATAACTTAAAACTTCATTTATCCGCACATGAACGAAATGAGCTAGGCATTCATGAGACACTTGCCTAACATCAGCACGCAAAATAACTTAAACTTCATTCATCCGCGCATGAACGAAATGAGCTAGGCATTCATGAGTCGCTTGCCTAACATCAGCACGCAAAATAACTTAAAACTTCATTTATCCGCACATGAACGAAATGAGCTAGGCATTCATGAGACACTTGCCTAACATCAGCACGCAAAATAACTTAAACTTTATTCATCCGCGCATGAACGAAATGAGCTAGGCATTCATGAGTCGCTTGCCTAACATCAGCACGCAAAATAACTTAAAACTTCATTTATCCGCGCATGAACGAAATGAGCTAGGCATTCATGAGTCGCTTGCCTAACATCAGCACGCAAAATAACTTAAAACTTCATTTATCCGCACATGAACGAAATGAGCTAGGCATTCATGAGACACTTGCCTAACATCAGCACGCAAAATAACTTAAACTTCATTCATCCGCACATGAACGAAATGAGCTAGGCATTCATGAGTCGCTTGCCTAACATCAGCACGCAAAATAACTTAAAACTTCATTTATCCGCACATGAACGAAATGAGCTAGGCATTCATGAGACACTTGCCTAACATCAGCACGCAAAATAACTTAAACTTCATTCATCCGCGCATGAACGAAATGAGCTAGGCATTCATGAGTTACTTGCCTAACATCAGCACACACAGTAACTACGAATTAGACTGCCCTGGAGTGGTCTCCACCCCAACCGCAACAGCCGAATCGCTGAGCGAGCAGTGTGCGGTAAGCACGTGCAAAGTGTCGGTTCTTGCAAGCCAGAACCACCGGGTTCATGGCCGAGTTGGACATGGCCAGAAAGAACACGTAGCCGCTGACGGTCTGCGGGATTCGAACCACCCCCCTGAGGAAGAAGTGCACCACGAAGGGCATCCAGCACACGGCAAAGAGGCAGTTCAACGCCACGAACAAGGTGACAGGCGAGAAGCCTGACCTCCGAGCGTATTGCACTGTCAAGCTCTTGGTGATGCTTGTGGTGGGTTCAGCGTCCTCGCCGGTCCTCTCTCCGCTCGATTCGTTCGTGCCCCCGGTCTGACGCGCTCGCTGCTCAACCCGCCCTCGCTCGACGAGACAGAACTGCAAGGCGATCTTCTTTCTCTGCCCACGAGCGACGCACGCGATCTTGCCGTAGCAGCCCCCCGTCACAAGAAGCATGGCCAGGATGTGAATCGGCAGAGCGAACCTGTCGTACTTCCAGCCCTGCTGTCTGAAAGACCTACACCCGGTCCCCGCACCGATCGCGTGCCAATACACCGGCACAGCCCCAAACACCAAGGACCCCAGCCAAGAAAGGCCGATGAAGAGTTTGGTGTGTGCCCTCGTGAACCACCCGGGGTACCTGTATGGGTAGACGATGTACACCAGTCTATCCACCGCCATCACCAGCAGCGTTTGTAGTGACTCGCAGGCGCTTAGGTAGGTCAGCGTGCAAATGACCAAACAAAGGTAGGTGGAGTCATCGAAGGCTGAACGTGCAAAGCGGACGTACTTGAAAGCACAGTGGAAGCACCCGATGCCCACAAGACCGTCGGCAACGACCAGGTTGAGGACGTAGAGGTGGGGCTGGGTGCGGAGTTTCGGAGTGCTGCGGAAAGCCAGCACTGTCAAGGCGTTGGCGAGCAGGATGAACACGGACAGAGCGATATGCAGACTAAACAGAATGTATTCGTTCGCTGGTGTCGTGGCGGATGAAACACCTTCTGCAGCAAGCGTTCTGCCTGTGCCGTTCATTACACTTACTGCTGTGTACATCGTTTATCGTCTCCCGGCAAAACTCGATAGTAAATATATGGCAACTCACAACAGCAAAATCCGCCAGTCTGCGGCTTCCTGCAACATTGATGCTTCCACTGATCACTGACCGGAAGGAATAAGGTTTACAAGATACTACGTCGTCATCTGCGGCGACGACACCATCTTCAATAACGTTGTGTTTCTTTTGGTACAACTGAATGTAATTACAATGCCAGTTGTGCTGTTCTAGTTTGTTCGCGGAATTATCACGGATTAGAAAGTTTCAAACGCAATAAAAACAACAACAACAAAAACACAGCTACAACACTAAGGTGAAATGCCAGCAAAGTTATCACTTCCCCTGCTGCGGAACATAATGAGCACGGATTTAGATATTTCGCATGGGAATATGGACGGCCGCGACTCACCAATAAAACCAGTCGTCGACAGGCAGTATTTCT
>JABMCL010002073.1:1482500-1552500 GCA_018857735.1 Alviniconcha marisindica
TGACAGAGTCCTAGTACAAGGACATTATTTCACTGCAGCGCAGTTTTAAATCGGCACACTGCAAATTAACGATAAAGGCGCCCTATTAAGCGACTGATCTGTAGATGGCAGACAGAGCGGCACGCGAAGACCTTTTAGGCCAAGACTCTCGTTTCCGGTTTCTGTCCCGACACTGACAGCGTCACGCTATATACCTTTTCAGTGAAAGTCCTCGCTTGTCGTTCTTGCCAGCACGAGTTCACTTCAGCGACGGACTTCTGGGAGTGATGATCTGTAAATGAAAGCACAGTGAAAACCGCTTTTTGTTTGGTGACAGCAGCCGAACACTGAACACTCAGTAAGTACAGGAATTCGTTGAAAAAAGGAGGAACTCTTTTCTGGCTTTGACTTCTATTTACTTTGGTCAAAGCGACTCGCAACCAGTTGCTTCTGTAGTCATCCTTGACGCGTGTCCTATAGTGATAAAATGATGAACTTGACTCAAGCATCCATTAATTGCTAGGCCGGCAAAAAGTGCGATTCGTCAAGGTTCGAAATAATTAAAGTTTTCATTTTGGAACGTTGCAGATGCTGTTCATAAACTGACACAAGGCGCAGCGGTAATACCAACACGTAGGAACTCCACAACGACCGACCGGAATGGATATGACAACAGGGCATGGACAAGAGCTGGAAGATTCCATAAGAGACACGAGTGAACTAGTTGACTACGTTCTCGTGACCGTTACCATCTTCACTGCGGTTGTCGTCCTCTTCGGCAACATTCTAACCATCACAGCCATCGTGACCATCCCCGAGATGAACCACCAGGCCAATTTCTACATCCTCAGCCTCGCTGTGGCTGACAGCATCGTCGGCGTTGCCATGCTGGTCATGTCCTTCCGGTACATGCGGTTTTCCAAGAAAGCTTTTGACGAGCATAAATACCTGTGTCTGAGTGGCTACATTCTGGCCACCATCTCCAGCTGGCAGTCGCTCCTGACGTTGGCCGTCATGGCCTTCGACAGGCTCCTGTGTGTGGAGCGTCCTTTCCTCTACGTGCGCCTCTTCACCGACAGACTGATCAAAACGGTGCTTGCCTGCTCCTGGGTGATCTCTGTCACTTACGGAACCTTGCCGTCGTACTTCAACACTTTCGACCCAGCCGTCGGCTGCGTGTCTTTTCGAGTTTTCCCCGACAACATCAACCGCTTCTTTTTCGCTACTCCAGCTTTTACGTTCATCTTCATCACAAGCGCTTGTTACGTGAGAATTGCCTGCATCGCGAAGAAACACCGCAAGAGAATCGCAGCGGAGATGAGTTTATCCCTAGGACAGGAACCAGCCAAAGCAGTCAACCAAAACACGACTAATCAACAGAAGTCCACGGGGTTGTTTCTGACAATGAACACCATTTTCATCGCGTGCTGGACACCGTTCTTGATGAACTGTTTGCTCTCAGGGCTCTTGGACTTTACGATCACAGAGAAAGCCGCCGCCCCTGCGATGTTTCTGGCCATGTCCAACTCGGGCATGAACTTTTTTATATACGCTTTGAAGAACAAGCAGTTTGCACGTGCGTACCGTAGACTTCTCCGGCACTGCAGCTGTCGTGCTGAATGGCCATGGCGCGCCAGATCAGCGTGACGCAGCATCTAATGGACGTTGTGCGAAGAGGCTGTTTAATATTTAACATTCGCCCAGAAATAACCGTCATGGTTGAAGCCGATTTCCATTCCGTATTTAATACGCAAGACATTTTCTGATCGTGTGGTTTTCTGCACCCGCTCGATACTCATGTCTTTTGTTTCATCTCACAGAACCAATCGTTTCAGTGTTTGAGACACAGATTTGTGTTGTAATTAATGAATCAATAATTTCAGTGATTTAAGACTTAGATTTGAGCAGCAGTGAATCCCGTCGAGCGAATGTGAGGATGGTACACGTCTTTACCGTTTGCAAAAGAACAAGTGCAAAATTCCCAGCCACATACCACCCCCTCTCCCGTCATAAGGTAAAGAAGAGCGCTGGCAACTGCTGTAGCCGAAAACATCAAACCTAGTCAGACGTAAGTACTGTACTGTACACGTACTGTGTTCAGAAAGTTTAAGCAAAGAGCGTTAGCTAAAGCATCTTTCGTTTAGCTAAAGCAATCTTTGTGTGGCTATACGATCCTTGGTTTAAATAAGAAACTGCACAGGATCAAGACTGGAACTTTCCATGCCCAATTATTTCTAGGGTTGCTGCAACTTCTTTCCACTAATAGTCTTGATGAGAGATCAAGTTACCCCAAAACGCCCACTTTAAGCTATTACACCTCACAGGGTTAATAAATCCGACCCTGCTAACTCTCACTCACAAAACTCGTTTCCTAAATTCAGTATGAAATCCCTCTGATATCTTTACCTGTATGGCAAAGCCTGTGTTGAGAAGTCTACTTCCTTTAAATGTGATCCTTTAAAGACAATAATACCTTCTTCTCAGCACTTGTCGGTATGGTTAAAAACTATATGAATGTTGACAATTTGTAGACAATTATAAGTCGTAAATAAACAATAAAAGCACAGACTTTAAGCAAATATCTACACACACACATATACACATGCATGCACACACACACACGGATTGACACACACACACACAATACGTGTACGGACACACAGCCACGGACACACAGACAGACATATAGACAGACAGACACACACACACACACACACACCCCCTATAAAACCATTGCTAAAGTGTTTATATAAAACCATGCCAAAATGTGAACAATGTGTCATACACTTAAAAACTCACATAAGACATTGAATAACATAAAATTTATTTTCTAGTAAGTCCACAGACAGAAAATTGAATATTTTGGATAACAATATCGTATAAGTCAAATATGAACTGAAAGTAAACTACTTACAGCTATTGTGCAAAACAGAAAATAAGGCATAAAGCCAATGCCTTGCTTAGTGTATTTTGTACATGTTGTAGTTGTACACAACAGTCTTTGAACAGATATGGAATAAAGAAAATTTTCAAATTATGTATAATTTATCAGCAGATGTTATGGAATTACTTTAGATTGTGTGTCAAAAATAGAAACAAACAAACAAAACCCCTACATCGTTGGACAAAAATAAATAAATGAAGACCTGCTTAATTCTGTTTGAGTAAATTTAAGAAATTTGGAACACAGAAAATTCTGTAAATAACTGACAATCAAAACTACCCTAATGCGTGTTAGGACAGCTTGTGTCCTGGGAATGTTTTCAAAATCTAAATGACCACCAAGACATATAACTGAGTGGCTAATAGATTAAACATTCCAAGGATGGATATGAATGACATTTTAACAAAACGATCTACTGCACATTGATATGGAATATTTGTAAAAAGAATTAGGCAAGAGAGTAAGTATACACGCAAAATTGACAAATGCATAGCCAAGCAGGAAACCCAGTGGAGATACTCTGCATTATTATCCTGTCAAATGAATACTCTAAAAGACAATATGAACAGTTTTTGCACATCTGTTAGTCCATACAGGAACAAGATACATATGGAACTGGTTCTTAATGCCATGTCAAAACAAAGTAGGTCACAGGGTGGAAATAGTACAAGAACACAAAGCCAGTAAACAAAACATGCTGTAACTTTCTTGTGCGTGCACACACACACACACACACACACACACATATACACACACACACACATACACACACACACACACCACAACACAACAGAGTTAACTGATAGGCACACATAACAATTTACTGCCCCAGTTCAGGAGCAGGAACAGCAAATGCAATTCACACTGCGTGATTCCGTTCACACCAATCATCAATCATGTCCAAACACTTCACATCCAGTACAGTCATGTCCCAACACTTCACACCCAGCAACAATTATGTCAGTAGGTTGACTGTTATACACCAGTATTTCCACATTCATTTGCACTTGAACAAAACAAACAAAAAGAGGCAAATACCCCTTTCATGCAGATGCCATGACTGCCTTAAAAGGTCAAAGTCAGTGACACAATGATTGTGTGCATATGGCACAGAACCCAATATATTTCACAACAACATGCGCACATTACAACCTTGCTAAACCAGTATGGACATTTACAGGAAACAGCTAAAGCAGACAAAGAAAAATTCCTTGGGGGAAAAAATCCTCTTTTAACAAAAATTGTATTTGGCATTCACTGTTCTACAATCTATTTGGCACTGTTTGTTCTACAATAATTGTGTACCCTGGTGATATAATGCTAAAATAACATGTCACTTCAAACTGGAAGTCCAGTACATCTCTACCTCTACAACTACAAATCTCACTAAGAAAACATGTACAGCAATCATTTCTACACATGTATCTCACAAGAATGCATTGAGCATAAGAAAAGTCATTAAATTAAGTCATTTAACTATTCAGCTATCTTTTTTGCTCCTGGTGGTGATAATGAAATAAAAACAAACACAATGGTGGTGCACTGATGCTACCAAACATGATTCATTTTTGCCTTCAAACAAACTAAAGTTGGAGATCGTTGAAAAAACAAATTGTGGTCTGAGCAGTTGCGCATAGTTATAATGCAGTTCTTAAGCACAGTTTTTCTCCACATCATCATTCTCAAATCCTACTAGACATCTTGCACATTTGCTTGCTTTCATTTAAAGTTGTATCACAAGGAATGACGCAAGTCTTTCTTCTTTTGTCCTACACTTATTCACTTTGTAAAAATGGTTTCTTTTCTTTTTCTATTTTGCATTCTGTTTTTGTTTGTTTGTTTGTTTGAGTGTGTGTGTATGTGCGTGCATGCGTGTTGTTGGGAGAAACTATCCAAGTACCTTTTTTTTTAATGAAATCTGAACAGCTTATACTTACTAACAGTCTAATATGGACAGTGCATTTCCTCTATCATTTCCAGCTGAACATTACATCAGGGTCACAAGAACTTTGCATCATCACACCAGAGAAGGTCACTTTCTTCTCCTGTTAGATATCAAACAGGGTGGACAGCCACACAACAAGTACCACAGATAACAACAATGAGCAGAGTGTCTGACTTGACATTAACAGAGATGCCATTTGCATTCAAACCAAGTTAAAACTGGAAGTAAAATATTCCAGGAATAAAAAACACAACAAGAACAAAAACACATCTTTGCAGACACAGCAAATATGGAAATGTTACCAAACATAACAAAACATCACTATCATAACAAGAGAAAAACAAATGGCACTGTATGTATCCCTCCCAACAAAGACTCATGATTTTAATATTGCATTAATTTCGTTTCTTTCTCACTCTACTATCAGACTACATCTGCCTAAAGTTATATCACAATCAATAATGCTTCTTAAACTAAAATTTGGTTGAGGATGTACCTCTGGTGGAGTTTATGTACCTGGAGTTTACATGCATGCCAGGTGAGAGCTACTGTAGGTGACTCAGGTCTTTGCTGTTGTACTTGTGGTATGTGTTTCAAGCGCTAATTAACTCCCTTGTGTGCTGCTTCTAAAATTAGATCATGGAAATTCCTTGCTGTGTAACCAGGTCCCTCCTTCAGTGGCCTGGTGCCTTGCTCGTGGGAAGCCTGTGTGCTGTAGCGATGTTCAGGGTCTTTTACTAGTTTTAGGCTAATTTGGTCTGTGCCTGAGTTTGTGTGTACAGGTGAGAGAGAGAGAGAGAGAGAGAGAGAGAGAGAGAGAGAGAGAGAGAGAGAGAGAGAGTGGGGCTGTACGGATGTGTGTGGGGTGGTAGTGGTGTGTAGAGATTGGATGAAAATGGTGATATTCATACTTATGCCAATTAAAGCATTATATGTCAATCATATTAATGCATGTGATACTGTTTATTTGACAGCGCATTTCCATTTTATATATATTTATATATATTCTATTTAATAACACTTGTGGTATGTACCTTTCCTGCACATTGTTACGCATTCTTAAACTGACAATCTTTCACACATGTAGATTTGGTTTGTTTGTTTGTTATTGATTGATTGATTGATGATCACTTATATAGCGCTATTCTCCGCTCTCTTGAGCAGACTCACTGCGCTCGCATGTGGTTTTACATGAGAGACTAGCTTTATGGCGCGTTTTTTGAATATCCACCGAGGTGGTGTACTTACAGCGCTGGCATGGCTGGTGCCACATGAAACTGCACCCATGTTTTCCTTTGAATGGAATAAAGAAGTACTTGACTTGACTCGACTTGTTATCCTCGCTGAAGCCTTGCTCTCCTGGTGGGTCCTATCAAGCTGGACAGGTCGGCAGCACAGGGAAAGGCCAGTACCACAAATACAGGTGGGCTAAGCCCACAAGCCCTCAAAGGCAGCTGGCCTAAAGGGGGTTGCAAATACACAGAAAAAAACACATCTTTTACACAAAATAAACCCCTCTCACGCAAGTGCTCAAACCCCATGCATTTACTACACGCAAAAAAAGTCTGGATCTGTATGACAGAAAGTGTTTGTGACCCCTGGGCTTGGGAGAGGGATCCCTGACTCATGTCCTTGGCTGAAGACAGAGATGCAGACATAAGCCCTGACTCATGCCGGCTGAAAAGATGCAGACATACAGTCCCTGACTCATGTCCTTGGCTGAAGACAAGATGCAGACATACAGTCCCTGACTCATGTCCTTGGCTGAAGACAGAATGCAGACATACAGTCCCTGACTCATGTCCTTGGCTGAAGACAGAGTGCAGACATACATCCCTGACTCATGTCCTTGGCTGAAGACAGAATGCAGACAACAGTCCCGACCATGTCCTTTGGTAAGACAGAAAGACATACAGTCCCTGACTCATGTCCTTGGCTTGAAGAAGAGATGGGAGAGGGATCCCTGACTCATGTCCTTGGCTGAAGACAGAGATGCAGACATACAGTCCCTGACTCATGTCCTTGGCTGAAGACAGATGCAGACATACAGTCCCTGACTCATGTCCTTGGCTGAAGACAGAGATGCAGACATACAGTCCCTGACTCATGTCCTTGGCTGAAGACAGAGATGCAGACATACAGTCCCTGACTCATGTCCTTGGCTGAAGACAGAGATGCAGACATACAGTCCCTGACTCATGTCCTTGGCTGAAGACAGAGATGCAGACATACAGTCCCTGACTCATGTCCTTGGCTGAAGACAGAGATGCAGACATACAGTCCCTGACTCATGTCCTTGGCTGAAGACAGAGATGCAGACATACAGTCCCTGACTCATGTCCTTGGCTGAAGACAGAGATGCAGACATACAGTGCCTAACTGCTGCAGCAAACAGACTGCTCAGACTACTCTCAGAATGGCCACTGCAGTGTTTCATGGATGAGTGAACCAAAGGAAAAAAGAGAAGAAAAAAAAAAGAGAAATAATGTGGTCTGATTTTAAAAAAGAAGATAATTTGAACCCAATCAGACAAGAATTCCAGGACACATATAGGATGTGGCAGGACTCTCAGTCTGATTAATAAAATTACATTAAATCCACACTGACAAAATAAGCTCAAAGTGATAAATGTAATATGAAATTTGAAATTTATATAAAATAAACAAACAATCAAAAATCAGTATGGAACTCCAACTTTAACTTATAGTGACTTGTAAATTGGTTTCAAAGTGAAATTTGAGCAATCAAAATGGACTTTCAACTACTGTGTTACTGGGCAGTTTTATTACATTTCCAGCCACCACAAAATTCACACCCAAAAACAACTAAGGACTGATGTTTCTTGTTGCTTGTTCAGTTGGTCTGTTCTTTTTTTTGGGATTTGTTCTAAGCACTGGAGTCACAAGAAACATCTGTAACACCAACATTCTGCAATTGTTTGTGTCCATAATAAGAAAGAAACTTGCTCTGAGTTTAAGAAAGAAAATACAGAAACACTAATCATAATACAAGAATCCTGTTTACATGATTCCAATAATGTCTGGGAGATAAAGAAGGTCAATATCACCTTCAGCTTGCTTCCATCAGTTGCTTTTCACTCCCCCCAATGCCTGCAGCTCTTATACTTTAATGCAATTGCTATTCTTAAAATCCTATCCACTGAAATACCAGAACTCAAGGGTTCGCACAGTGACGTTCAGTTTTGTAGGGTTTTGTTGTTGCTGCTGTTGTTCTGCTGCAGGCATTCAAATACTTTAAATACTGAGCCTTTTTACAATCTGACCAATGGAATAGCCATAACTTTTCAGCATTTCAGGATGTGCACAAGACCTGTCAACGTCCCTCAATCCTCCCTGATTCATGTGGACAAAGCAGCTCCATGGATCAGCTTCTGAATGTTGCGCATCAAGCATTGCAAAGTGTCCCATTATCGCTATAGTGTGAAGACGTAATTCTCAGCACAGTCCACCAGGATATTCATCTTCTTCATCCTCCGCTGGTCCTGAGCTGCTGTTCGCGCCAGCCATGGAGGATTTGCTCCCACTCCCTCCCCCCAATCCGACAGGGACCTTCATGTCCCGAGCCAGCTTGGCAAACTGTGGACAAAAAAGGAATCTGACCATTCTGAGACAGGATACCTTGCTGATGATGGAGGTGATAGGACAATAATAATAATAATAATGGACATTTCTATGGCGCATGATCCCTAGCAAGATCTAGGGCACAATACGCCATACAAAAAGCTGCAGAAAAATGTATAAACACATGCAATGGACAAAATAAAAAAGGTTTTGGGCCATATGACCGCCAATCACGCAAGAATTTACATAGAGCAATTTCAGTAAATAAACCAAGACAACAAACAAAGAAACAAAAAACTTGGCTCATTCAGGGACAGGACTGATTCATTCCAGACATTTTGCACCCAGCTAACCATGGAGGGATATATCAGGGTAAATCAGGGAACTTGGCTCTTTACGCCCTGTCAACCATGAGGGTTATATCAGGCTGAGGTGAATCAGGGACACCTGTGAAATACTTGATGGTGGTGATGATGATGACAATACTAATGCTCAACAGTGCTGTTTGTTCAGAATGTGCTCCGCTTTTGAAATTCATCTGAAGCACCATATGCTGCTTTACTTTTATATATATATATATAAGTGAGAGAGAGGAGAGAGGGGGAAAAAAAGGACCTGGGCTGCAAGATGTAACATTACAAAAATCAAGTCAATAAGCAAAATATGTACTGCCTGTTTGACAACACAAACACGTCAACCAAAAAATTGTGCAAAAGCTATGAACATAGGAGACAGTATTGAATAAAAATGTTTTGCTGATACTGACAAGATTGCTTATAATGCTCCAAGTTGTTGCTGTCAATGTTGCTATTACTGCCCTGTTCTTGTCAGCATGAAATGGTGATCTTTTGGGGAAGTGTGCTGGTGGCGGTGGTGGTGGGGTGGGGGCAGGGGGGAGGGGTGTTCAAATGCTCTTAATTTGTGTTCATTCTCTTCTCTTTCTTTTTTGTTGTTGCTTTTTGGGGGCTTTAAAAAAAAAATTTTTATCACATTTAATACACAGTCATCAAAGATTCTATCACCTCTATCTGTCTAGTCAAAGAAGTAAAGTGACAGTGTGTCCATGTTTATGGTCATGCTGTACTGATAAGAAGAGGCCTCACTATGTGAAAAACCTCATTATTTCAGTATTTGGTGAGGTCTGTCTGTACTTTCAAACCATGAAATAGTGAGACAGTCCAATTTTTGTTCTCTCTCTTAATGAAAAGGCTGACAACTGAGTCCACAATTGCACAAAGAATAAGTTCAGCTATGTCAATAAATAAATAACATTAAAACTACTTAAAGGTATAGAGGAAATGGTCATGGCATTCTTAATTTCACAAAGTATTCCAAGTAACGCTTCAAAACAAAGTTGTCAAAAAAGGTAGTAGCAGTCAACACTCTTAACATGTTCATGTCATGACAATTCCACAAATCTAACCAGACTTGTTCCCCTTTTGTGCAAAAAAAACATACAGAGGTAGAATAACCAACTGATAAATGTGGCTGCTGGATCAGCAAATGGAAGAAGACATGTTGAGAAAGATCGCAGTAAGTATTACGGCTAGCAAAACAAAATAAGAAAATAAATCCAACCAAACACAAACTGTCATAACTCTTCAACATAACAAAAGCTAACAGAATGCTTCAATGTCACTGTGTACATCAATCAAAAACCATGTATTTACTCACTGCGTTATCCATGTACTTGAAGAGCGGCAATGACAGAATGTTCCGAACCGCCTCATCATCCCCATCATCATAGGCTTTTAACAAATCCTGCAGCGCCCCTGCTTCTTCACTGAAGCCAAACTCTGGATAACTGTCCATAAAACAGAAAATGTAATTAAACTTCCAGTTCCACCCACCTTTACTATGTCAAACTCACATGGCTGTCACCGACATGAATAGTTCCAGAATGCTTTTCAAAAAAAAAAATCAGAACATTGTACAGGTATCTGCTACTGGGGGATTCTTATCACACTTGTTCAGTGTGGATATTTTCTATTTGTGTACTTAACTGTGACAGTTTTCTGACCCACTTTTGCCCTAATATAACTGTACTGGTTGACTGGGCATAAAAAATGAAGTTATTTATTTACTTACTCGCCCACTTGGGAATTGTTGTCACAGAAAGTTGGGGTCACTCCCTTGGGTACAAGATAACTACCAACATACTCATGCTGTGTGTGTGTGTGTGTGTGCGTGTGTGTGTGTGTGCATGCGGACATGTGTGCATGCATGTGTGCATGCATGCTTGTGTGTGTGCATGCGCGCATGTGCTTGTGTATGTGCATGTTCACTTTCAACTAAGATACTTCACCTGCACATTCTCACACACACAGAGCTCCTATGTGCTACTATACTACAACATTTGCCTCAGTCAAATGATTTTCACATTTGGGCTTAGGTAAACAAAGCTTATACAAATATTCCAGCCCTGTTCATTTACATAATCATTACAGATACATACTCAGAATGATAAATCTAGATTCACTTTTCTCAACCTGGAATCATCAAGCAAACAACCCCATAGACTGCCAAACCAGTATAAAAACAAAACAAACAACAATCTTTTTAAATCAAAACTATTAGGAAAGCAACCAAATGCTTACCTGAGAGCAGTCCTGAAGAAGAGGTCAGCAGCAACATAATCTTCCTGATGCAGGTGTATAAGGATGATTCCCATGACCACCTTGTGAATGTGTGCATAGTTTTCCACCTCTGAGTAATAACCAATCTCCTTCTTCAGACACTCCAGTGCTTCATCAAACCTGTTAAGAATACACCATCTGTCAATGACACATTCAACATGGTGGAAGCCCTAATGACAGACCACGCCGATGAGAGAGAAACTGCAAGTACAATCTGTTCTAGGCTTTCTTGCATCTAAGATCAACAATGGCACTGAAGCATAGTTTGGAGTCAGTGATAGTGCCCAGGTACTTTATCACATCAGTTCTTTCATTCACTCTGAGGTACATCAGATGCACCTCCAAATTTAATCAGGGTCTGAAAAACCGTTAAACTTCAAAAGTAGTTTTTTTCCTCCTAAAGCCAGACAGGTGGACTGTCATCTAACACTAATGACTGCACAGATCCAGGATAGTGCCTGATCATTTTCATTCAAGGCTCACCAGGTGTAATCTGCAAAAGCATTTACTCACCTGTTTTCTCTGACCAAAAGTCGAGCTGCTTTCCCAATAGTCTCCCCTGACTGCCTTGGGCGACTCTCACACTGCAAAGGAACAAAGACCAATTTCAGCACCATTCGCCTTTGACACTTTCCATGCACGCTGCTTCTGTGTACCAAAACCCACAGGCAAAGAGTTTATTCAGGTGACTACAAACTGGAGAGAGAGAGAGAGAAAAAAAGCCTTCAGAAATTGCACAGAACAGACACAAGTGTATAACTGAATAAGAGAATAATAGCATACTAAAATGCCAAACCAAATTGCTTACTGTACTTGTATCTGCATGTTCTTTGTCTTCAGCATTTATTTTTCCTACTGCTTAAAGAACGTGGGGGGAAAGACACTCTGCAAATTATCCTTTCCTTCTTCAGTCATTTATCCCTAAAACAATCAATTTAAAATATTTCAAAATCAGCCTTTACATAATATGTCTCATCATTCTCTCTCAGCTTTTGTTTCTGTGTTTGTTCTGTTGTTGCTTGCTTTTGATTAGGCAGCTGGCACTCAAGAAATGACAACTCAATACAAATTCTCTCTGAAACTAAAAGGATCGAAGTTAACAGTGCCTAACTGATGTTACACATCAAAATACTGTAAATCAGGCAATCAACAGTTCTAGAATACAGATTGGACTCTTTGGAGTATAACTACTAAGAATGTAGCCCTAATGTACCCTTCCTTCTTGGCCTTCCGTGCAGTGTGTGTCAGATAGAAAGACGTTTTGGGTCAAATCTAACAAACAAAGGGTCACTCTACACATGTACTTTACTGTTTTAACCATTGAATTGGAAGTTTGGTATATCTGCCACTCTGCCAGCCCCACCCTTTCCCCGTGGAAGCAGTAGTTAAAATTATCTCCAGGACTAATAAATACTGACCTCTCCCACTTCACAAGCTTTCTTGTACAGCATTATGGCTTTATCAGGATGCACAGCCTCCACCATCCTGAAACATGATGCATATTTCATGTTATCTGTTATTCACTAAAATTCAACTAATTCAGTTGTTCATGTATGTGCCTGTGGATCAACCGGCTGTCACAAACAGCAATCATTCCTGACCATTCCCTCAAAAAGGGGGAAGAGACAGGGAAAAAGAGACTGGGATGAATATAAGGATAATAATACTAATAAATGAACTGACTGATGGCTTAGGCACAAATTGTCATCATGAAACCTGTCCTTCATACAAATTACAATATGGAAACGCAGAAGCTCTTCTTCTTCTTCTTCAGTGGTCAATGGCTGTGTTTGATGCCAGAGTTTACACTGCAATGTCAGTTACAATATGGAAACGCAGCTTTTCTTCTTCTTCAGTGTTCAATGGCCATGTTTGATGCCAGAGTTTACACTGCAGCGTCAGTCCATCTGAGGGATGCCTTGAAGCCAAAGTGTCCTGTTCTGAGGCAAAAGATGCCTGTCTGCTCTGCATGGCTTAGGTGGACAGAAACAGTGACAGCCATGAACACATTCTAACATGAAAAAGAGAGGGGGGAAAGAGATGCAGACAGAAAGAGAGCGAACGAAAGTGATCAGAGAGAAGCTAACTTTGCCGCCTTTTCCAGACAAAGAGCTGCAGTGTCTGGCGTGCCATGTTCCTGGAACATGTAGGAAGCCAGCTCCATCAGTCGCACAGCCTCGTCATACTCCTTGTTCTCCTTACACAGCAAGCCTGCTTGTTCATAGCTCCTACAAAGTACAATACACATATATATATATATATACAATACACATACCAGACCAATTAGTATTGTTAAACAACATGTATATATCATAACATCTGTCAAACAAGCAGACACAGACAAAACATCTCAAATGTTTTTTCAGTACAGTATCGTTAGGTGACAATAAAAGTAAGAACTCTAATACTACCAGATGTAAACTAATCAAAATAGTAAACAATTGATTAAGTTCAACAAAAGTCATTGCAGTTAATTTTGTTTCTGTTTGTGAAAATGCATACTCTAGAAACTGCATGCTTGCAAAACTACATTCACACACAAACAAAATCACAAACATGGCCACAGCTGTACATACAAACAGGTCACAATATACACTGATTTTAGATACTTACTTTGCAGCATGGAAGGGACTGTGAAAAGTCAAGGATAAGTAGTTTACCAGATGACAATGGAACATTTCTGACACAGCATGTACCAGATAACAATTAAACATTTCTGACACAGCATAGCAAACAGAGGAGACTTCTTAGTCTCCTACAGCAGAAGGAAGACTGATTTACTCATATAGCACATTCACAGAATCATATATATATCATATGTACTACTTTATGATCTCCTTCCCCCCAACAAATCCAAATACACAAAGATTACAGGTCTAAGTACAATTTTGAATACATTTTTTTTTATTAATTTAAAATAGCAAAAGCAACATATAAGCCAGCTAAAGTGAATGGTCACAGTAGTCCTTTCACAGTTCACAATATACAACCGCAACCTTGAAAATGAAAGTTTCCTGTGACCGGCAGGCAAAGCAACCAGCACATGTTGCTTGTGACAAGTTGTATTTTAAAAAGATCTCAAGCACCCAGGAGGTTCACTACCTACTGGCACAAAGCTAAGGGCATACACCGTCATTCATCTGGTGATGTGTAAGGGTCAACAATCTATGTTTAAAAAATTGTTTCATGGGCAACACTGAGGCTCAAAGGTAGGGTGGAGCACATAATTATGGGCTTCAATTTATTTCAGTAATGCATAGCTTGGACATCATCTTGAAATGAACTGAACAGTAATCCTTAATAACTTTGAATGTGACAACAAAGTGGCTAATACTGAGATCATCGTAAATGGAAAGGATACGAGTTCATTGCCTTTTGGGCTTCTGCTGCCTTGATATAACTTTCCTTTGCTTGCTCAAAAGCTTTGGCATTCTTGAAGGATGTGGCTGAAACAAACAATTAAATATTAATGAAAATAATAAACTAAAATCATAAATTATTGAAAACATGGCCTCTGTGTGTGTGTGTGTGTGTGTGTGTATGTGTGTGTGTGTGTGTATGTGTGTGTATGCGTGCACGTGCTTGTGTGTGTGTGTGGCATACTCCCACCTGTGTGTGCATACTCCCATGCATGTGTGTGTGTGTGTGCATATATATATATATATATATATATATATATATATATATATATATATATATATATATATCTGTGTGTGTGTGTGTGTGTGTGTGTGTGCTGAGTGTGCACATGCATATGTGCAAGTGAATGTGTGTGTGTGTGTGTGTGTGTGTGTGTGTGTGTGTGTGTGTGTGTGTGTGTGTTAGCTGGAAAGGAAGATGGAACTCCAGTAAGTATATAAATACACATCATGTGCTATCTTTTTATGCAAATATATGGCAGCATAGTTATGATAAGGCTGTCTGATGTACACATTTATCTGCTTGATGTACACATTTAATTTATCTATTTTACTTTACTGCATAGTTCTTGTTTACAACAGAGTTTGTTTTGTTTTTAAAATGTATGCGTTATGTTTTGTGTGTGTGTAAATATACATCAGCACTGTGTAAATTATGAGATTGTTTAAGATGTACCTTTTGATATTACATGTGTTTACAAAAATTGTTCTTTGAGTTTAAAAACAAAAAATGCAACGAGTGGTATTGTCTTCTGTGATGTTGTGTGAGTGTATATATATATATATACATACATATATGTTTAGCCATTATTTTTCATTTCTCTGATGACTCATGAGATAATAAAGTAATCTTGAATCTTAAACTGTATACCCAGTAAAATTAATTAGCAGTATTTGTATTTTTGTTACTACTTTCATTTGTCCACCACTTAAACACATCTACACTCTCTCCCTCTCTGTCTCTGTCTCACTCACTTACTCTCTAAGTCTAACACAGTAAAATTGCAAACAATATTAATAAACTAGCTTATTCTTTTCTTTTGTCATTGTAAAGTGACCACATTCTCTACTAGTTATATGGAACCAACTCCCTGTTCCTGTCCACCATTCTACCTCTGTCAGCTCTTTTAAATCTTCCTTGAAAACCTTTCTCTTTTTAAAAACCTTTTCTTTAGTCACATTGCCCTGATTGCCCTGATATGCGACTGGTGTGTGTGTGAGTGTGCGTGCACGCGCTTACGTGCATATGCATGTCTGTGTGTGTGCGTGCATGTGCATTCATGTTGTACGTGTTGAATTTTGAAAATATGTATTTGTAAAGAACATGTAACTGTAAGCGCTTAGGGCCTGTGCAGGTTATGTACTCTAAGTATTCATTATTATTATTACTAAAAATGTCTTCCACTTTCATAGTCTCACTGAGATTGACACGCACCTGCTTTGGCATATTCTGCAGCTGCACCATCCAAATCTGGTTTCCATTTAAAAAATGAAGTTTTCATGCTGAAAAAAAGAAGTTCATCAGTTCAGATATAAAGTTTCAATACTAATAATAATTCAGATTGACTGAAGTTAAAACATATGGGGCATCCTTTGACATAATAATTATATAAAATTGCTTTCCAAATGCTTACAGATAATTAGATAAATGGCTTTTAATCAATGCCCAGTAAACCATGACAAATAAAAGGTAAAAAGTGGGTATAAACTTTTATCCAAAATGTAACAAAAACTTATGACTTTCTAAAAATGTTAATTTCTTTCAAATAATCACAGATGTAATCCAAAGGTACATCTTTGAACAACATCTTTGCAACAACTTACTTCAAACAAATTAGAACAAAAAAGTAAAATCTACTCTATTGTGAGTAAAAATGAAATTCATGCAGATGGCTCATCCCCCTTCAGCACAATTAAGAGCAAGTCATATGTGTGACTAATGTTTAGTCTAGAGATAGCATTAACAGTCTCTTATAGTTATACTAGATATCATACTAGCATGTCTCTATCACAGCTATGTTGGCAATAAGTCCATTCATGGAAATAGTGATCACTGAACAGTCAACATCACTGTACAGCACCTGAGTTATATGGGCTCAAGTCCTTTCTACAACTAGCATGCACATACCCACCCACACACATACATGCACACACACTCTCACACATACATGTATACACTCACTCACTCACTCTCACACACACATATGCACACTCACACATATGCACTCACTCACACACACACACACACACATACACACACACACAAACACACACACATACACAAACACACACACACAAACACACACACACACACACACACACATACACACACACTCCCTCTGTAACAGTGCTGCATTTTTGTTGTTGTTTTTGAAAACCAGTCGACTGCCACTGCAATGACTAGAATGACTTCTACAGTTTAAGACATCTCAGCACCCTGACATTGTCTTGGTCAAAGTTCTTCTCCTTCTGTATAGCGTCTTATCTCGATGTTTCCATAATCCACCAAACAACAGGATCTTGGACTAAAGGATCTTTAACGTGCGTATGATTTTTTTGTATCCGTATACACACTGGGGTTTATAGTCTCATTTGAAGAACTTCTGTTAAGTCTGCACAGAATCTGACAGTCTGCAGACAGAGTCTGCATAAAAATCTCACGGCGAGCGCAAAGCCTAGCACATTACGGTCACCCATCCATTTGGTGGCCATGCTTGATTGTGCTTAAATTTGGCTTTCAAGAGCGAGCACTGTGCACCACTGTTCTTCTTTCTTTTTTCTTTTCTTAAATGCCCACAATCATGTTGATGATCATTCTGGCACTTTGGGTAGTGTTCGCGAAGTCCACATTTCAGCTCTGGTCACAAGTCCTTAAAATTAAATTGTTACACTGTCTCAAGTTCATTGTCTCTCTCTCTCTCTCTCTCAAAAACAAACAAACAAACAAAACAAACAAAAAAACTAGTTGGCTGGTCGGTGGGAGGCACGTGACACAAAAGTGCCAACAGTCGTCGCCTCTACTGCCTCTACTGTATCGACTGTTTCGACTGTTTCGCCTCAGTGTGGCCCAATGCCTCGAGCCGAAAGTGGTTACGACCACTTTGAAGTTTGATGTTTAAAGACTCCAAGCCTTAAAATAGTATAATTATTTAAGTGTAATTCAATGTTATATTATCCCGTATTTTTGCATGAATCACCCCTATAAATACATTATTCATCACTGAAGTGTCCACTTGCTAATATATAGATACCCTTTCTTATCATGTTCTTCCTGCGTTGGAAGTGCTTGACCATATGAATCAAGCATCTTCCTTGGCGAAAAAAGTGGTAAAACTAGCAACATCATACTCACCATTTATCTGCTAAGCGAAGATGCTCCAAGCCTTCGCAGAGCTTCTTGTCACTGGACGACGCCATTTTGAAAGCTCGTCTGCTAAACTGAACTCTAGCGATTGCTTTTTTGTTTTGTTTTGGATTGCCTCCCCTGAAATGCAAAGTAGCCTGTGCATTGACCTTTGACCCTTGACCATAAGTGGGCGTGCAAAATGGCTAAGGTTCAACTGTTGTTTTGTCGCTTGAAAAGGGTAGCTACAACGCAAGCGAACCTTGGCATGAAAACAACAACAACAACAACAAACAAGATTAAACAAAACACAAAATTAGGTCAGAACTGGACGTATTTTTAATGAAATCCAAACACATCAGTAAAAGGTTAAAAGGAACCGGCTACTTGAAATTACATGACTATACAGAACGTGCGAATTTTCCGGGCAAGCCCTTTTTTCAAACTACAAAACAGCAGTTAAACAAAGTTAAACGGCGATTTTTTTAATTGATTTTTTGGTTTTACATGCTTAGCCGGTGAAGTACAGTTTCATCAGTTTTCACTTAAGCCGTTTAACTGTTGTTTACTTTGTCACTTGAGCCAAAGGGCCGGGCTTACCCCGAAAATTCGCGCGTTTTGTATCGTCATAATTATTAAATTGGCGTCCCTATCCTCGTCAGTTTCATTCTTTTTAATGACACAATATTAAAAACTACAAAGCAGCCCAAAAAGAAAGGATTTGGAAGGGAAAAAGAAAAGAAAAAAAGAAAAAGAAAAGCAGATCATAATGACGATTCGCCTTATCGTAAGTAGCAAACGACGGTAGCCTAGTAAGCTGTTCGGCGTTGTACTTCTTTTCAGTAGTTGGCTGTTTTTGTGCTTGTAAGGGCACCAGACAGCCTAGGCATACTCCACTGAATGTGGCCGTGTAGCGGCAGGTCCGGCCGGCCGACTTCAGTGACTGTTGGCCGAGTCCTGGTACACCAATAATGACTCGACTTGAAGTTGTTGTAAGCATGATTCTTAACGTCCACGCTAAAACCATAAGGCTTATTAGGGACAGGGAGAGGGGTGGTGGTGTGATGGTGATATTATATGCCTATCGCTACACTGTCACCACCAGAATGACGTCTGCATTAAGATGGGCAGCGATGCCGAGAGCCATTTTAATGTCATTCATTAATTGTCACTGAGGGACAACTTGAAGTCTCTCGTGACAAGACGGCAGTGTCCACAGACCACAACATTTTGAAGGGAAAGGAGAGCCGAAGCCGAATCGAACCGAGGTCCCTCTGCTTACCAGCGAAGTTGTCATGTTGCAAGTCCGAGTTGTTGTTGTTGTTGATCGCTTTTATATAGCGAGCAGACTCATTGCCGCGCTCGCATGTGAGTCTACATGAGTGACTAGCTTTTCATAGCGCGTTTTTTTACTGATATCAGTCACTGAAGTGGTGTACTACAGCGCTGACATGGCTGATGCCACACTGATGAAACGGGTGCTGCCGTCTCGTCTCGTCTTGTACACCATACAACCATGTACCTCAGTTGTCACTTCGTGCAAAACTACTTAAGGCGCATGCGTGTTTAGCTGTAACCTGCCACCTGCACTTTTGGCAGAGTGACCAGGATCCTTTACGTGCTACTGCGGTAACACGGGGGTGGAACGGATATCGAAATAAGAGTCAGCACAGAAAGTTGACCCTGGAGAAGAAAATTCTCCCGCCATTCCTGCAGGGGACTCGAACCAGCCACCTTTCGATCATGAGTCCGGCGCTCTAACCACTGAGCTATTCCCCCTTCGCAGGAACCCCACTGTCCGGTTTCCTCTTGCTGCTACATCTTCAACATGGGTGGACCAGGAGAGGTCACTGCTGATGGTGATACCCAGGTGGTACTTGCTGGCAATTGCCGGCTGTTTCCAGTCATTGTTTGCTGATGGTGATACCCAGGTGGTACTTGCTGGCAATTGCCGGCTGTTTCCAGTGTTTGCCCATGGAGGAAGTAGCTGGATGTCAGGGCTTTAGTTTTTGCTCGTCACGATGGGCATAACGCGGATGACGCTGCATTTGCATGGGTAGCATTCCATTTGCCAGGTGTATCCCCGCCATTCTCCAAGAGCGTCAAGGTCTTCTCAGTTGAAGTAAGGCCTGGTCAAGTTGGTCTTCTGCTTCAGTTGCTCAGCCAGGCCGCTACAAACGTCATACTTCGAGTCAGTCAAGACTGAACCACATTCAACGGTCCACACTCAATGAGCCGAAAAGGATAAGTGTTGTCAAGAATTGCAATATAAAAGAAATGACAATGGACTGTTGCAATCAGGGCTCAGGAACTTTATCGAAGTGGTGTACTTAATTGCAATATAAAAGAAATGACCATGGACTGTTGCAGTCACTGAGAACTCCGCAGGAACTTTGTGAACGTCGAGGTGGCCGTCATGGGCTCCCCGTCCCTAATAATCATTATGGTCTCTGTGCACGTAAAGCAACACTGAACTGAACGTCTTGCAGTTCCCGGCCGAGCTGAGGTAGCTGTAAATAGAACTTGAACTTACTATTAAACAGAACTTGTGCGTTAGTTCATATAGGGCCTAGTATATAACACGTGACTGAGTGTTAGATAGGTAAGCATGTGTTCTTTCAGACATTCAGACTTTCGTTCATTCCGAGTCTCTCTCTCTCTCTCACCTACACGGAGGCGGCGAACTGAAGGTGGAGGAGGGAGAGAATGTGAGGGACAAGAGATGGGAAGAATGACGGACACTAGAGAAAGATCGTACAGCCACACAAACTACTGCTTTCGCTGTTAGGCCTATATTTATACGATCTTTGGCACGAAGTTGGGGCTGCCAGGCCTGAAGAGGCGGACGGCACAGGCGCCTTACATGTCTGGCTGTCTGCTGTTTGGTCTTACTTTGCAAACTGTCTCTCCCGAAGATCTCGATACGCTACCTACGTGTCTATCCATTATAAAGCTTAAGGAAATCTGTCAGAACACAAAGATGTTGATCGTTGTTGATTTAAAACAAAAAACAAAACAAAAAACAATACTGGGAAATTTAAATGAATCAACTAAGTCCAGCTTTTTCATGAGTTTGTCGTGACTAACAACAAACAAACAAAAAGATAACTTCATTTGATTTAGTCGCTGTCAGCGCCTGTGATCTGACCCTATTCTGATCTTTTCCCGCCAATGTTTCAAACTGATGACGCACAAAATGACATCATAGCACTTAGCTGTGACATACAGGCGAGACGTTTTACAATGTTGACGTAGTCTTAGTCTATCCTGCATCGCCAGAATGTTCCAACGGCCGTCTGCTTGTTCCATTTTCCTAAAAATGGAATCGCCACCGAAGATGAGTCACGACTCTTTTACGTTCCGATTTCCCGCCCGATTATGGCGTATTATTAATTCATGCTCCACGGGGGCGATTTCCTGGGGTCCGAATGGAAAAACCATTCGCATTTTGCGCAAGAAATTTGAAGAAGAATATCTTACAGGCGACGCGAAGCCATTCAAGACAGCAAAGTATGAAAGTTTCGTCCGCCAGCTGAATCATTATGGCTTCAAGAAGGTAAAGAAACGCAGCGCTACTAAAAAGGTAACAATTTCGCCTTAGTTTACAAATAAAGCATTGATAAATTGACGATGCATGCTAGCTGAGATTATTGGATTACCACGAAGTAGTGTTTATACCACAATGTAGTATTTATTGGATCTACTACAATGTAGAGTTTAATTTCTGCGGAGGAGGGGGGGGGATGGGAGAGCGGAATATCGTCGTAAAGATTTTACACCAAGTATGATATGACTATGAGTGGGCACGTTGTCATTGTATCTTAGATTTGCTCTCTCTCTCTCTCTCTCTCTCTCTCTCTCTCTCTCTCTCTCTCTCTCTCTCCTCTCTACACACACCACCACACCACACACACCCACACACACACACACACACACACACACACACACACACACACACACACACACACCTCTCTCTCTCTCTCTCTCACACACACACACACACACACACACACACACACACACCACCACACACACACGCACACACACACACACACACACACACACGCACACACACACATACACACACACACTGACACAAAATACAAGGATATTTATTTGCCAGTGACATTAAATTAATCAATATGTGCACAGGAATTTGTTTTGCTGACGTTCCATTCATACAGTGCATTGCCGGACAGATAGACACAACATTACAATTAGCCGTGCATAAACGTTATAAATAAAATTTAAATTTCACACTGCAACAATCTCATTCATGCAGTGTAAGCTACCACACACGCGTACACACGCACGCGCACACAGAGTCTCTCTCTCTCTCTCTCCCTCTCTCCCTCTCTCTCTCTCCCTCCCTCTCTGTCACCCCCCCCCCCACCCCCTCCCCACACACGCACACTTTCTTTTGCCAATTCTTCGAAATAAAAATAAAACGAACAATAACACAACTTCTTACATCCCCCATCCCCCCCCTTCCAACCTCAACCCCGTCCCCCGCCAAATAGAACTATCATTGAGTCGAGGTAAACGCCATATCGGAGCGTTACTCCTGATAACTAATGGTCACTAAGCTACTTGTCAGTGGAACTGGAAGTTTAAGTGAACATACACCCACCGAGCTTATCGAGAACTGGTCTGTATTTTGTTCAGGTTTAGCATTACATTTTGACGATATTTAACTATTGTAAACAGTATACTATTATATGAACGGGTGCAGCTCGATAGCTGTTACTATTATGCAAGTTTCAAAGATGTCGCTCAAACAACACGGCTGGCTGCGAAAACGGCAACACTTCAGATTTACAAGGGATGGAAAAGCGTCAACTCAGCGTCGCCCTTTATTAAATTAACCCCCTTCCCCCCCTTCTCCCCGTACCTAATAAGCCTTATGGTTTCTGTGGACGTTAGGCACCATGTTTACTTACTAATTAAATTAACAGAGCTCAGGAGCTGTGTGAATGTAGAGGTGGAAGTCTTGGGCCCATTCCTAATAGTCCGTACGGTCTCTGTGGACGAGATCATTGAAACGAAACGAAAATCTCTCTCTCTATATATATATCGACGCTAAGTTCCCTTACGCATACAACCATACGAAGTTATAATTTCTTATGGACTGAGAGCGTAGTTGTAAAAAACACAAAAACAATATTAATAATAATGAATAAATAAAAAATAAAAAAAATCGTCACGTTCAATCTATCGTTTTGACACAGCTGTGATCTTGAATTCAATTAAGGTTACCAAAACTGAATAAATGTTATAGTCATGCAAAGCATAAATTTGGCCGGATGAAACATTTCCCCCCAAATCCCGTTTCACATTTCATTTTGAACTGTGTGGCCTTGAAATGAAGCTAAGATCACCGAAAATGCTACGAGTATGTCGTCATAGTAGCTTACAGAGATAAAAAGCTTCACATTCATTATATTTATACTGTCCAAGAAAAGCCCAGCGTGAGGGTTCATACAAACGCACGAACAGTTTGTAAGTACACATCAGTCGGAGCGTGAGTAAACATGGTGCTTAACTGACGTCCACAGAAACCATAAGGCTTATTAGGGACGGGGAGAATGGGGGGAGGGGGTATGGAGGTGTGGGAAGAGGGAGAGTATATATACCTATCGCTACACTGTCACCACCAGAATGACCTGCATTAAGATGGGCAGCGATGAGAGCCATTTTAATGTTTCATTAATTGTGAGGGACAAAGTCACAAGACCGTGTCCACAAACCACAACCTTTTTTGAAGAGAAAGGAGAACCGAAGCGGTATCGAACCGAGGTCCTTCCTCTTACCAGCCTACCGCCTTACTGTTAGGCCAAACCGCCTCTCCGGAGCGTGGGTAGGTAGTGTTGCTTAATGTCCTCAGATGTCAGTTGACATATTAGGGACAAGCTAAGACCAATGCCGAAGCATGGTTCAATATAGCTTTACGTCCACGGAAACCAGAAGGCTCGTTAGGACGGACGGCCCAGGACGGCCACCTCGACTCTCACACAGCTCCTGAACTATGAACTCCGGAGCGTGACACGCCGATTGTCATAAATACTCCCTCGGGTAGGCGCCTTGTGCCGCGGTGATTGTTCCCATCCAGACTTTGTTTTCATGCAGATCACCACCCCTATCATGCACGGTGAGACTAAAGAAGAAGCGGCGATGCTGAGCGAATACCACAATCCAAACTTTACGAGAGGTAAACCTGAACGTGTGACGTTTCTGGAGAGGCGGAGCCAGTGGCAGGAGGCCACTGGGGGCAAGAAGAGGACGAAACGAGGGGCACGTGCTGCAGCGGAGGTCTGTAGCTTCACAGGGCTTCCGTTTTCAAACGATTGTATGTAATCTGGTTGGCATTGCGGAACACTGGTGTGCGTGCGTGAGTGCGGTCGTGAGTGCATGTGTGTATGTGTGCGTGCGTGTCTGTCTGTGCGTGCGTGCGTGCGTGCGTGTGTGTGTGTGTGTGCATACACGTGCGTGAAAATTACAAGTTTGTTTTGCACAGTCTGATGTCAACATACCTTGTGCAAGACTTTGGCTACATAATAGCAGCGTTGCTTTTAACACATTCCAAAGTGCGGGTTCTTTTATCTAGCTGATTGAGATCAATCAAATGCGCCCGACAATGTATAGCCTAGTAATTATCTACTTAAAAATCGTATAATGTGCATATTTTAGCCAAACAAATTATTCAAGCTGTCGGCCTACGCGCCGAAAACTGCCCATGCTAATACAGTTAACTGTTCTCTTATATGTTTTCCTAATAAATGCAGAACCAAGAAAACTTAGAGGGCAGTGCTGGAAAGAAAACTAAAAGGGAAACATCAGCCCAAACCTCCCATACATCGCCTGATCCAGAAACTGCAGGTAAGCCAAAATTACTTTACCGTGATTGGTTCTATGGTCACGATGGAGAGAGCTGGACTGAGACTACTTGTCAATTCTCTTCAGTCACACACACATACACACGCACGCACGCACACGCGCACACACACCACGCACGCACGCACGCGCACACACACACATACACACACACACACGAAAGCACGCACGCACGAACGCGCGCGCGCGCACACACACACACACACACACACACACACACACACACACACAAGCGCTCCAGCAGAGGGAGGTTTCAACCCCAAAAAATGTTCTGTTCGTTTGTTCTGAACAGGTGCACCTGACACTTCCACCGGCGACGACCACAATGAAACACAGTCTTCAGATTTCAGGTAAGAAAAAAGGAAGTTCGGCAGTAGTTTGATGTTTTGTTCAACACGCATAAGACTTTGACAGAACAGTAAAATCCTAAACTCTATAGGACTTTGTTTTTAAATGCCCTGTTGAATTTTCTATCAAATTTAGAAGACGTGTTTCGACAGTAAAGATCGGCAAGATCGAATATAATTATGTACAGAACGTCGCATAGGCGTTTCATAGTTCAGGAGCTGTGTGAGAGTCGAGGTGGCCGTCCTGGGCTGTCCGTCCTAACGAGCCTTCTGGTTTCCGTGGACGTAAAGCTATATTGAACCATGCTTCGGCATTGGTCTCAGCTTGTCCTTAATATGTCAACTGACATCTGGGGACATTAAGCATCACTTCATCATCATCAGCATAGGCGTTAGCTGGCTTGACGCCTACCGCAGCATTTTCCGGGTTTACCCACGGATGACGAAATCTATCATGACCAAGGACAGACCTGTGTGTGATTTTCCGGGTTTACCCACGGATGACGAAATCTATCATGACCAAGGACAGACCTGTGTGTGTGTGTGTGTGTGTGTGTGTGTGTGTGTGTGTGTGTGTGTGTGTGTGTGTGTACTCTGTCTCTCTCTGTCATTCTCTTTCTGTCTGTCTGTCTGTCGTTAAATAGTGCTCTTTCAGAAAAGAAGAAAACTTACTTCAGTAGCCTTAACTTCAAACAGGCGTTGGAAAACGGCAGTAAAGCTCAGTAGAAGAGTTGCACATAATTCGTTGGAGAAGTTTTCTATCACCGTGTAATAAACGGTAGTAAAATGAAACAGCACCGTTTGACTGAATCTTGCATATGTACATGTTTATTATATTACATCATTTTACATGCAGCGAACCCGAGACTGTGAAGAACAAAAATGAACAAGTCCTTTCCTCTCGGATGGAGTGTGAGTTGATGAAAAGACGTACAGTGCAACCCAACAGACATCCCATTACTCTCAAGGTGAGAGTTCTTGTCAATCTCTGTTTAGCTGCTTAACACACACACACACACACACACACACACACACACACACACACACACACACTTCTACCCCTGCCCCGTTAGTCTCAGGGAAGTAGGCTAAAATTCTGTAGTCTTCCGGGCCGCGCGCGCGCACACACACACACACACACACACACACACACACACACACACACACACACACACACACACACACACACACACACACACGCACGCACTGACGCAAGCACGCGCGGTTAAAACCAAACGCCTGACCTCTGACCACTGCATCGTTGCTACCTTAATTGCAGCCTCTGCCTCCTGTCTACGCGCCTCCCATGCCAGGCGGCGTGAGGGTTGATGAAGTCAACAGCCGACACCTCCTGCACCACAGGCCCTACTACGGTGGTGACAGCTTTGAACCAAGTTTCACCGAGTTCCCGCGATTCCCTCCGCCTGTGTCTTCTCCCTGGCCGCAGAGACCTCCCCGCTTCTGCAGGCCGGCTCAGCTGTATGACGACTTCGTGACTCACGCCCCTGTCAACAGCAGGGAAAGCTGCTTCAGAACCTTTCCGCCACAAACCCGGCCCCTGTTTATGACGAGGCCAGGAGCCACAAGGTATTCTCCCCCTGCTATGTATCCCAGCGAAAGCTACATCCCCGAGGATGCTCAAAACCCCTGGAATACAGTTTGCTCTGGACTGAACAGACACGCCATGGTACCGATGACAGACACTTACGATGACGGTTTTGATTCCGAACACTTTGTCCCTGTGGGTCAGCGGCTGAGAATTCCCAAGAACGTGGCCAACGTTCCTCGGTTCACTAGAAGACCTCCAGACGCAAGGTACTTCCCTGCCGACGAGCCTTTCTTGTCTCCTCCTCACCAGTTTGATGGTCTAACACCCAGGGTTGGCTTACACGTGAGAGCGCCCTTCCAGGCCGCGCACCGTCGTCTGGTGTACGAGACTGACGCTGACGACCTCCAGCTCCACACTAAGGCAGAAGGGCGTGTTGCAGTTCAAGGTTTTCGTGGCAGCTTTGGGCGCAAGCCCGCCAGAGAAAACAGCGAAGCGACTGATTTCCTCGAAACGACTGGCCTGTGGAAAGCGGGGACCAACAGAGACAGAGACATGGCTACGCAGACAAGCATGCTTAAGGCCAGCGGTGAGACTAATGAAAAGTACATAATCAGGATACAGTCTGAAGGTTCTGAGCGAGGGGCTGTTGGTTCTCAACAGCAAGGCAGCAGGTGGATGAAAGTATACACAAAGAACCAAGAAGGCGCGCCAAAGAATAGTTACTCTGAGAATACCAACACGATTACTGAAGACACGGCAGACTTGCCCCTAGATGTGGTGGAGGAGACAGTCATCACCTGTGATGCTGAAGCCATGTCGACATCGGACTATACATCGCCTATCATGCCCTATTCCTCAGTGGAGGAGACCATCATGATTGACACTCTGATGAACACCACTGCTTCTCTCCCTCCCGACGATAACACCAGATCGTTCAGTCAGCGCTTTTGCAGCAGCATCGAAACATACTCCCACTGCCACCCCGATACCATACCGTCCCCATCATCCTCCCAATGCAAGATCCCAGACAGCTCCACCGTCAGCAAGGAGGGTTCCTCGGGTCTGTACACACCAGCTTCTGTGTGGAAATACCTAGCACCTGATCAGTTCCAGGTGGCCAGCGCGGACCTGGCGTTCCCAAACGACACGGCACTCCCCTGGACGTTCCCTGCTTCTCGCCTGCTGGAAGAAACAGCCCGGATAGCAAGCGCCAATACTACGACGAAAGAAGCGGCATACACGGAGGAAAGTGAAGCGGAAAAGAAACAAGGTGCCCCTGAAAGTGAAAAGCTTTGTACCAAAAACAGAAGCGTAGGCTCAGCAGTGGAGTCATCAAAACGTACGTCTTTGGATGCAGAGAACAGGCTGTCGGCGTCCAAGGTTTTGCTCCACCGGGAGGAGAGGGGGGATCTCGCCCACCTGTCCAGCACCAGTGTTCAGGAGTTGCTGTCTGCCGCACTCAGGACCCCAGGGATGGAAATCATGGTGGACGAGAACCACCACCCTGACAAAATGGCCCGAGTCATCCCTGAAGATACAAGACAAGAGCTGAACGGATGTGTCTAACGAACTCGTGGCACAAAGTTCCCTCTACAACTCCAAGACCAGGCCGTTTGGAAGAGCGAGCAATGTGACAATTTTTGCAGACCAAAAATCTTGTCCGACTTCTTCCAAAGAAACCTAACCTGACGATGATTTTTGGAAACAAGTTATATTCTTCACTCCGTAGGCCGACAACACAGATTACTACAAACAAGCGAGCTGGCTTGGTCTAGTGGTAAGGTACTTGGGCCGGTAAACGGCCTAGGTTCGATTCCGCTCCAACTCACAGCTGTTCTCCAAGGTTGTGGTCTACAGACTTTTGTTTAGTTTCGTGATTTCGTTTCCCACGATTAGTGAATAATTTAAATGGCTCATACTGCTGCTCAGGTGAATGCAAAGTCATTTCGACGGTGATAGTGCAGCGTTCGGTATATAGTCTCCCAAGCGACCCTGGCCCTGCATCTTTTCCCTACCCCTGGAGACAACCCACTGAATGGGGAACAAGTCAAACTGCAACACGTGCGGCAAGAATTATCCCGTGCCTGTAGTATTATTGGATTAGTGTCAATGTTGATTCTAGTATTAGTGGCCCTTTTTTTCTTGGAACATCATGATTAACGTTCGCCGAACTGAGTGACAGACCCGATTAGCCAATCAACATGCTTAGACGAGAAATACCAAACCTCCGTTTGCTCAGAATCTGATTTGTCATCGATGAACAAAGTACAGGGCCTAACGTAACAGTTTGCGGTGAACCAAGTGCATCACGTTTATTAAGTGATGCAACCAATATTAAGCGGTGGCTGCACTTTGTTCTTAAGCAATCGATTTACTGACTCGGTGATAAAACCTACCCAGTTTTGCAAGGGCAAAAAGCATCCAGCAGTCTTCTTCACAGAATCGACCACGCTGTTGACTGTCGCAGCTGTGTTTTGCACTGGCTGCGATAAACACGCGATTATTATGCAATCACGAGTATAATCAAAAATATGACACGAACCAGAATTTGTTAAGATCTGATGACGAAGCCATGTGACAAACATTCTATTTTAAAGACCAGCTGTGATGTTTAAAACACAGCCACCAGTGAACGAGAAGCACACAAAAACGAATGACTCAATAACTATGATCAGTCGTTCCTAGTACGGCTTTGAAAGAACAGCCTTCTCAGTTCCAGCGCGAAAACTTTTTTTTCTTCTGTTTTCTTTGGATGAATTTTTGCCGGTTTAGTCTTTTAAAAAAATCATCTGAGCGTTACCTCAGCCCGGCCAAAAGAACGCTGCCACACGTCACGGAAAATATAAACACAGCCGAATAAAAAAGATTTAAAACAAATCCACACAAATATTTAAGAAAAAAATCGGTGACCATAGGCCTCTAATGCTCTATAAACTGCTTTTGTGTGTGACATGAATGAATGTATATATATCTAAGAGCTTCTGGTGTTCTATCCGTGACATCAGAACAAAATTAGTGACATCAAACAATAACGGGGAAAGTGCACGAAACGCGGGAAAGAGCGCATGGAAAAAAAAGAAGAAAAAAGGCGCCCGTTTCGCTGACAAAGAATAAAATCGAAATTAAATCAACGGTACTTTTTCCATCAGTTTGTTTCTCTTCTGAGGATCATGTTCATTTCATCTCTTCCAAACACTCGAGGCGTTATTTTCGATTCGAATCTGAGAAAGCTAGTTCCTTTACATGATTCTCTGCTTCCAACTTTTATAAATTTCCTATGCATCTTTCGGGCTGCAGTAATCCGGCAGTTTGGGTACAAGACATAATTTTCCCTGGGCTTCGATCAGCAATACCAAAACAAAAGGCTGCCAGCAAGTCTGCATTGTTCTGTGTATGCATGCTACCTATGTTTGCTTTTATCGTGTGTGCATCAAAAACTAGTAAAAGCAATACTAGTAAAACCAGTACTAGCAATAACATCACTTTCATTGTAGAATGTTTCCATTTTGGGCCAAAATATTTTAATCATTTCCGGTGGCCATATCTTAGTGCCCCCCCCCCCCCCCTCCGCCAGCCCTCCCCCAACACACGGATGCAAACACACACAGACACACAGCAATGGTCATGACAATTTGACAAATTTTCATGGTTTAATTGCAAGAATTTAACAACAACAAAATCTTACAACTAGTTCATCTCCCTAATTCATTATTCAGTCAGAAACATTTTGTTTCATATTAAAAAATAGAATAAAAACAGCAGCAAAAACAAAAACCACATATTTATCTGACATACATTTTTAGTTAATTTTTTTCTTATATTTTTGTAATCACTCTCAGCTGTAAAAACTCTTGCCTTAAGCTTTTTTTCTTCTTCTTTTTTCTCTCTCTTTTTTGTTGTTGTGTGTGTGTCTACAGTCAAAAATTGCAAACTGATTTACTCAAGTAAGGCCTGCATTTAAAAAAAATTGTCACTTTCTGTTAGTAAAGGAAATACCCACTTCAAAAACACACCCAATTTATACCACTCATCAGTTAAACGACTGAACAGACTGATCCATTCTCTTTCTTCGAAGGAAGCAGGCTCAAGAAACAAAGGGAAGTCCATAGTGCTGGACAGACATCACACATATATAACATGGAACACAGTTACTGTGACCAGAACTGCCTACCATAACTGCCACCCAGCATAGAGTAAATGCAAGGTACATAAACTCTATCAAAGGTACATCCTCAAAAAAGGATTCCCCCTGTTTCAAGCACATTTGGTGACACACAGGTTACACATGAAAGGAGGGGACAGAAGCTTATAAAGTACTGGTTAGGTGCACACATGAGTGGGTGGAGTAACATGTAGTGGTGTACTGTCGACATTCAAAGGTAAGCAGTGTTACTGTTAGAAGCCCTGAAGTTTACATTAGAATGCAATGAAACAACATAATTGCGCAAAGTGGCTGAAAACCAGTGGCAGACTATTAATAATGACAGTAATGGCATACTAATGTACTCTTGACATTCAGAGGTAAGGAGTGTTAGAAGCCCTGACATTTACATTAGAATGCAACAACAATGAAACATGTATAAAAACTGAATAAAGTGGTTGAAAGCCAGTGGTATACTACATAATGGTAGTAATGACTTACCAACTCATTCAAAGCGAAGAAAAAATGACACTCATTACTATCTGCAGTTAAGTCTAAGCACAAATGACAGTATGTGCAAGCATCTGACTTGAACAGGTGACGTTCACCAAGGTGAAAATCTAATTATCACCAGATCATTAATGCTCTCAGCCGGCAACTGTGCACTAGAGTGATGTGTTACTTGATGCAGAAACCTGAAGAGATGACAATAATTAGAAATAATTATGCATGTGCAGTATGTTATCAAAACTGATTAGCACTGAAGAATAACTATTACAACTGCATGTAGTGCTGTCTTTGATTTTCATTACCACAGTATGAATGTAATAATGGTAATAAACGGGGGGGGGGGGGGGGGGGGGGGGGGGAGCACCCACATATGTACAGATGAAGAGAGGAAGCGGTAGAATGGAACATATCTCAATATACTGCTGCTGATTCCAACAAGTACTTGTAAAATTGACATCACATTACTTGCCAGTTCAACTGGACGATTTGCAAAACTGGCATCACCACGCACTAAATAATACATAACCCCAAACTCAAACAGCATAAAACACTGTTCAACTTGAAAATCTACTTGAAAACATGTGTGAGAGGTTTCTGGTTTTTATCCAAAGCTTTGCGTGTGTGTGTGTACATTCGTTTGGTCACACCAACAGTAGGAGTGATGGATAACACAACATGCCAAAACTGAAATACAACAGAAAACCACACTTCACTTGTGCCGAGCACTCTAGACTTTCTCCATGACACCCCAACCTGAAACTGTTCAGTGTTTCATCTTTATTGTATACAGTTTAATCTTCCAAGCACAACACCAACAACTGTAATGAGTCCTTTCATTTCACCATTACAGGCCTTTTTCTTTGGAAAAAAATCAAGCAGCATATTTTACGCCGTTTTAAATGTTTTAGTTATGTCTTGGTACGTAATGCATCATAAAATGTGCTGCAGAAGATTCCAAATTTCTAAAACTCTGCCCACTGCAAAGTGTCCCACTGCAAAGTGTCTGCCATTCCACTGTACCATGCATCACCATCACCTCTGTGTGTCCAGTGACTTTGGCTTCCAAACTGGGGCCTTAGACTTAGGCAGAGGAGGGTTGCCCAGGATAATGTCCGCTGACTTCTCCGCCACCATGATGGTAGGTCCGTTCAGGTTGCCGCTGACAACGCTTGGCATGATGGATGCATCGACCACACGAAGTCCTTCCAAACCAATCACTTTGGTCTGAGGATCGACTACAGCCATTGGGTCATCCTGAGATCCCATTTTGCATGTGCACGAGGGGTGGTAGGCACTGTCTGCCATGTTTCTGTTGAACTCATCAAGATCCTTGTCGGATGTGACATTTGGGCCAGGCGCCAGCTCAGGCCCACGGAACTCATCGAAAGCTCTCTGAGCAAAGATTTCCCTTGAGAGCTTGATGTTTTCCCTTATGTCAATGATATCCTGCTCAGTGGACAGGTAGTTGGCCACAATCTTCGGATGCTCATTAGGATTCCGTGATCGCAGCTTCAAGAATCCTCTGCTGGTTGGTCTCATGGGACCAACGTGTACCTGGTAAGCGTGACATGGTCCAACCTGACGCCCATGATCATTGACTGTGGAAGGCAGGAAGTGGTACTGGATATCTGGATGTTCCACGCCTGGGCGACTTCGGATGAAGCCTCCGCTTTCAAGGTGAGCCGTGGCGCCATCGCCCGTTTGCTTGAGGAACCACTCGAGGCCTATGCGAACCATGTTGTGGGGGAACTTCCACTGTGCAGAGTACAGGGTGATGGGCTTGGTGCATGTCTGCTGCACATACACCTCCAAATGATCCTGGAGGTTCTCTCCAACACCTGGCAAGTCTTTCACCACTGGGATGTCAAGGTCGCGAAGGTCACGTGCATTTCCCACTCCAGACAACATAAGGAGCTGAGGAGAGTTGATTGCACCACCGCTAAGAATGATCTCCCTTTCAGCATGAACCTCTTTTGTCAGTCCACCGTGGACGTATTCCAGGCCAATGGCACGTTTCTTGTCAAAGAGAATGCGTGTGGTGAGGGCCTTGCTGATGACGCTGAGATTGGGACGATAGAGCACTGGGCGCAAATAGCCAGTAGAAGAGTTCCAGCGTTTGCCTTTGTGGATGGTCATGTCCATCCAGCCAAAACCTTCCTGCTGATAGCCATTCATGTCTTCTGTGAAGGGGTAGCCTGCTTGCTGACCAGCTTCAATGAAGGCCCTGTGCAGAGGGTGGTTGGTCTTGCCACGTGACACATGCAAAGGTCCGTTTCCCCCTCGATACTCATCTGGACCAAGCTCGTGCGTCTGAGCTTTACGGAAATAAGGAAGGCAATCTGCATAAGACCAACCGGCCGCACCTTCTTTCTCCCATCGGTCGTAATCGTAGGCATGACCTCTGATGTAGACCATGGCATTGAGCGAAGAACTCCCTCCCCACACTCTTCCTCTAGGCCAGTACATGACACGGTTGTTCATGCCAGGCTCTGGCTCCGTCATGTAGTACCAGTTGTAGTTGTCATCACACAGGTTGTACATCAGAGCTGCAGGCATGTGGATCTTCCACGTGTTGTCTTCCGGACCCGCCTCCATCAGAAGAACCTGTAAAAAGCAGTTATAGGTCAAGTTTGGCAACAAGTCCGTGCAATCTCTTCAAACCCTGCGGACCAGCTGAGCTGCAACCCTCTCCATCTCCACCGTGATTTTGGAATGGGTGACAATCGTTCTGATAAAACCTAAAAATAATTAAAACTGGTGAAATGAATGCAGGCGCCACACTGTTTCCTGTTTGTTGATCTGCCCCTAGCAGTCTGTCTAGTTGGCCTATCTTAACAAAGAGATGAGCTGGAAAAACAATGCTGGCCAGGTGGTGGGATGCACTGTGAAAAAGAGACAGTATGAAGATTGACAATACCTGTAAGATCGAAGACAGAAGACAGATGATGGGAACAAAGGAACCCAGAAAATTCCTCAGTTTTGACCATCTCTCCTTGACTGCAGTCTTCCTTGCCAATAAATAGTGTTAGCTGGTGTGTATATCTGGCTGTCACATGGTGGACTTTGGTTTCAGTTGCTGTGGTAGAATGGTAGCATGTTCACTATTTTTTAGACTTACTTCCCCAGACTGGCCTTCAACAATCTAACTTTCTGTTTGAAACAAATATGATTAAAAAGAACTTGTTTGTGAATTTGCAGAGCTGTGACGTTTTTCTTCTTCTTCTTTCTCCAGAAGTAAGATTGGCCTGTGTGTCTTGCATGTAAGGAACAGAGATGCAGCCTCCAAAAAGAGGCAGACTATGTAAACAAAAACAGTAAAAGCAAAACATTTCAGACAAGGGATGGAGTAGACCACAGCACCATAGAAATGATCAGTTCCAACACCAGGCACTGGCCAGTCACAGTGCTGAGTATACTGCACATGGCTGATGGTCATGAGTATACTGCACATGGCTGATGGTCATTCATCTTTATTTGCAAGTTTTAAATTTTCAATCTTTTTGCCTGTATTAATTTTCTTTTTCCTTTAAAGCGCTGCGAGCACATTCTGTGAATGTGGAAGTGGTTTTTTTTCTTTCTTTTCTTTCACTAGTTTCAGTTATTGTTTGTTTTTTGTGTTTGTTTTTTTTGGGGGGGGGGAGGATTAAGTTTTGTTTTTGCCTGCTCTAAAAAATTGACATTCATTTATTCAGTCGTGTCACCCCCTTTTGAGTTTCACTGTAATAATGTGGGAACTAAAATTGTTGTTATGGCTATGCCTTGCATTGTGTGTAGCTGATCATACTGGATGAATGAGCTTGTCAGTTCAAAGGGCACTAATGTTTTTTGTTGTGTTTTTGTTTTCCTGATGGGAGGAAGGTAGGGCATTAGGGGTCAAACTTTGAATGTTGTTGACTTATTTGCATGTGACTGAAGCTGTTAATAAACTGACCCTCATTTATGCCATCAAAATTGAAATAAAAGTTTGACAAATTACATTTGAACTCTTGTGTTGTGTGAGATGCAGAGAGAGGGACAGAGAGGAGAGATGGGGTGGAGGGGGGCAGAGAGAGTGGGCGTGCACGTGTTTGTGTGTGTATGTGTGTATGTGTATATGTGTGTGAGTGCAAGCACATGTATATATATATATATATATATATATATATATATATATATATATATATATATATATATGTACAACACATGTGTGTGTGTGTGTGGAAGAGGGTGGGGGTGGGGGTAATGGGGGCTCTGAGCATATTGGAAATAAGTTTACATTATGGACTTACGACACTAAGTTGGTAAGTGTACCTTTGTGTCAGGATTCTGCGAGAGGCGGTTGGCCAGGACACAACCAGCAGACCCTGCTCCAACTATGATGTAGTCATATGTAGGGATGTCCTGACTGCCCTTCCCTCGTGGCATAGTACTGTAGTGCTGCCGTCCAGCCTGACCAAACGAAGCCTGGGTGGAGTAACTCCTGCTTCCGGCAGCAGATCCTCCTTTCTTGCTGCTGGGGCTTGATCTACCAACTTCTCTCTCTGAGTCAGATCCACTCTCTTGGTCTGAGTACACCAAGTTGAGGACCTCGCTGGCCGTAGGGATGATGTGATCAGCCTGCACCAGTTCTTTGTAGGATCCTACCCCTGTGAGAACTCCAACTGTCAGCCCTATACCAGCTTCGAGTCCCATGCTGACGTCTCCCATTGTGTCGCCCACCAAGACAGTTTTCTGGGGCTCCACTCCCAGTTCATCACAGATGAGGCGCATGATGTAGGCCGATTTTGCATGAGGGATGCTGGGGTCATCATCACCGCAGACCACTATGTCCGTGTACTGGAGGATGCCCAATCGCATCAAGTCTTGCACTACCACTTCTCGTCCTGCCGTTGTGTTGATGGCCAGCTTCACTCCTGATGCCTTCAGTTTCTTCATCACCTGCAATGGATCAGAGATTTCAGATTTACTCAGTACTGCGTCAGAACATGGAACATGCATTCAGGGACTGGCTCCAGGTTCGACAACAATAGGCCACCAGGCCTTCTGAGGCAGGAAGCAACAAGTCTTGGGAAATCAATCTGTCATTTCAACAAAACAAAACTTATTTGCAGTGTTCAAAATCACGCCTGAACTTAGTTCTGTCAATGGCCAAAGGCTGACACCCAAGCCAATCCCTGTGTATACATCTGCTCTTTAGCTGGACTGGGTGACGCAACGTGGTAGACACAAAGCAACTCCCAAGGGTTAATGTCACTGCAGCCTTTATGGCATAGTCACTAGATGCAGACTGAAATTTTGAACCTTTGCTATGACCTAGACTGAACACAGCAATCAAATATTTTCATTGGGCACTTTGGTTTAGGATGTCTACCACCAAAGTTCAAACTAGCTTTGGTTGCACAAGAATGACCAGTTTTAGAACATATAGTAGAAACAGTCATATTTGATTATAATTATAAGCATTCACCTTGACCTAGAGCATAGCAATTCTTTTTTCTGCATGACACTCTGACTCATGACGATGCACCATCATACCAAGTTTGGTTACAAAAGGTTGATCACTTCAAAAAATATCTTCTGGAAAAAGCTCGGTCACATGGACAGGACAGACGGACACGGCGATTCCAGCATACCCTCCATAGCTTTGTTAAGGGGGCTCCCAAGAGCCATCTTCTCACAACCAACTCTTAAGTGTTCAGACCTTCAGAGCACACAGCATTAGGTCAAATTCTGTAACGGACGCCACCACCTCACAATGAGCTTGGGATAAAAAACCAACCGGAATGATATTTTTGTCGATCAGGACGGGTGCTGCCTCCACGAGCGTGTCCTCGCTTTCATGCCAAGCCTGGTTGACTGTCACGAGGGCCTCCTCATAAGAAGTGCCTGCCTTACGCAGTATCTTCACCAGCTCCGATCGGAGACGAGTGTGTGTTGCAGAGGCCAGAAGACCTGCCTTCACAGTCTTTGTGTCCTGGCATGCCCCGAAAGCCGAATAGATCTTGTCTGCAAGCTTGAGACCGGAGATCTTTTCCATCCTGGGGAAAAGGAAAGGCACAGCTCCAAAAATACAATGAAACCAGACATTGAGTCCGATGCCATCATGTTACATTAAACTCATGACAACTCACCTCTTTCAGCACATCATTTCATAACCCCCCCTCCCAACTGTAACTGTAAGGTTGTTCTTCAGTGTTGGTGAGTCTGGGACTGTTCTATGAAAATGAGTAAAAACTGCTATCACAATTTGTTTTCACATGGTTTGTTGTGTTCTGTCCTGCACTGATTCATGAAGCAGTATGAGCAATAAAATGGAAGACTACTGTGGCTAGGTCTTTGCTATTTTAGATTAATAACTGTGTGTCAAGCAAAAATGGCTGCTGAAAATTGGAACTTTTACACCTGATCTCTTGATAGGCTCACAATACAGCACTCAGCAGAAATCGGCAAAATGTCTGAATGACAGTTTGTACATGAATGATAAAACTACAAGCCTTTTACTGAAGACACACAAGGATTCATTTGGATACTTGGTTCAAGCCAGTCAACATTCTGGTAACGCTTTGGACAACATGCGTCACACCCTGTCCTGAGTGTTCCTATTCATATGCAACATGTGCTCTTCAAACTTAGGAAATGTGTGCTATAAACAGTTCGACTAACTGCCTTCAGCTTGCTGGTAAAACTTGCTGGAAAAGCTTGACAATTTTTTTAGTACTGTCCCCTCAAAGAAGAGGTGTCACATTTGCTCTAAGTCAAAGTGTTACCCACTAGGCCATTCAGTTCAGTTACTACACACAGTCTATATACTATAAAATACATTTGAAACCGTATCCCAAGTCATTTAGCTTTTATCTGATCTTGACACTTCAACGAGTAAGTAACAAAAACAAGATATTTCTGTATGAGTTTATGACATTTTGGTTTTGGACTGGATTTTCCTCATTCTGTCACCAGCACTGTAGACCAACCTAATCCAGACATGCATCCCAGCAGTGACGTTCTACACATTACACTTTTTTACAGTCCCCTTATTCAGTGCTTTGGTAACAAGATAGGACAGTAATATGGCAGCTATCGATAAGAAGAAGAGCAAACACTTGGTCAAGAGTCAGTTTCATAGAGAAGCACAAACACTTGGTCAAGAGTCAATGTCACTGTTTTTTCAAACTGTCTTGCAAACAAGAGTCGGGATCACCAAGATTAGCACGAACGTGTACAGCTCACCGGAGGTTACCATCCTGCAGTTTTACTGTGACTTTGACCTTGAACTCAGCAATCCAATCTTTTCACAAGATCCTCTGACTTATAATGATGTACCATCAAACTAAGTTTGGTTGCAAATGGATCAGCAATTTAAGAGACACAGAACAATCATATTTTGATAATAAAAGCCCTCACAGTAAATGATCTCAAAAGACAGCAACCAACAGTTTCACCCCAGCTCATGATGATGTGTCACCATATAATGTTTCATGATGATGCGTCACCATAAAATGTTTAATGATGATGAGTCACCATATGTTTGGTTACAAAAGCTTCAGAAGCTCTGAATAGAGCCCCAACAAACATTCATTAAAATTATAAACCTTCATTGTGACCCTAACCTCAAAGCAATCCAATCTTTTCATAAGATACTCTGGCTTATGTGATGTACCATCTAGTAATTAAGTTTGGATGCAAAAGGGTCAGCAGTTTAGATGAGTCATGTTTTGATGACATGATCCTTCACTGTGACCTTGACCATAATAAAAACCCAGTTACTCTGCATGCCACTCTGACTCATAATGATGTATCACCATACCATTATTAATTTTGGTTACAAAGGTTGAGCAGCTCAGAAGATAATAGTCCAAACAAAACTTGGACACAACACCACCCTCCCCACCTGACTTTGTTGCACTGGATATATATAATATATATATATATATATATATATATATATATATATATATATATATATATATAATCATTCTCCAGGTCACTTACTTATTCCCTGTTTGTACGCTTACAAAAGCCTGTTCGCTGATAGTCAAACCTGGGCTCAAGCTCACCAATTGCTACTGAAAACAACAACCTTGACTGCCTTAAGCATATATATATATGTTTTCAGTGATGATTTTGGTCCAAAGCAAGTAGAAGTTCATACAAGCACAAAATATGCAGGCAGTCATTAGTATTGTTCCAGGGAAACAGCAGGAAAATTGATACACCCAGGTACCATCACACAGCTGATGGACCTGGGAGACAGTATACATGATAGCCTACAGCATAAACATTCAGCTGTCATGTTACCAAACAAGGTGAGGGTGAAACAGCTGGCAAATGCACATAAATGATAAAATTATGACTTTTTTTATACTCTCAACAAATCATTCAGATCTGAACTTCACCTCATCACATTCATGAGAGGTGGAGACTGCTGAGTCTCTATGCTGTGGCATGTACATGCTTGGTGCATCTTTCATATTCATACAGTTGTGTGATTCACGGATGTATCTTTACAGCTGTTTCTATGGAATAACACTGATGACTACTCACATGTTTGTGCTTGCGTGGACTGGTATTTAATTTATTTTGGACCAAAACTGTCACTGAAAACATACATGCTTGAGGTAGGCATCTTTGAGGTTGGAATTGTGATTCTGCTCCCAGACATGTTAGCAAAAAATTAAAAGGTGGATAAGGAGAAAAAAGCAGCCAACACACAGTGAGAAACTGGGACCAGTTTTGCATGTGAACACTTGGAGAACCATCTGGACGTGCAGGCACCTGAAATGCCTAAAAACTCATGTTCACACATATACAAAACAAAGAATGGCTATATAATTAACTGCTGTGCTTATGGACACAGTTCAAGTGGACATGAGAGCACCTTTTGGCTCATACACAAAAGACTAAATCCCCATACTATTTGCTCTCACCTATACTAAATCCCCATACTATCTGCAATCACCTATACTAAATCCCCATACTATCTGCAATCACCTATACTAAATCCCCATACTATTTGCACTCACCTATACTAAATCCCCATACTATTTGCTCTCACCTATACTAAATCCCCATACTATTTGCTCTCACCTATACTAAATCCCCATACTATTTGCACCCACCTCTACTAAATCCCCATACTATTTGCACCCACCTCTACTAAATCCCCCTACTATTTGCACCCACCTCTAATAAATCCCCATACTATTTGCACCCACCTCTACTAAATCCCCATACTATTTGCACCCACCTCTAATAAATCCCCATACTATTTGCACTCACCTCTACTAAATCCCCCCACTATTTGCACCCGCCTCTACTAAATCCCCATACTATTTGCACCCACCTATACTAAATCCCCCTACTATTTGCACTCTACTAAATCCCCATACTATTTGCACTCACCTATACTAAATCCCCATACTATTTGCACCCACCTATACTAAATCCCCATACTATTTGCACCCACCTCTACTAAATCCCCATACTATTTGCACCCACCTATACTAAATCCCCATACTATTTGCACTCACCTATACTAAATCCCCATACTATTTGCACTCACCTCTACTAAATCCCCATACTGCTTGCACTCACCTATCAGTCAGCCTCGCCAGCCAGTCGGAATACTTGGAGTGAAGACACACCACTGTGCCATGCAGGTCAAAGATAACCAGCTGAACGTTCCGCAGTTTCACTGCATCCACGCCTGGCATGACTTCCTCAGACTCTTCCCCTCTGCTGAGAAGGATCCTCTCATCCGTGCTGTACGCGTAGTAGTCGCGCCAATCTTCATACGGCAGGATCAGCGGCAGAAGGTCGTTAACGCTGGTTATGATGTATTCTGCTTCTGGCAGCAGCTCTTCCGTGTCTCCGACGCCGCTGAGAACGCCAACCGTCCACCCCAGTTTTGCCGCGTGGCCCATCCCCACATCAGCCTTGGTGTCGCCCACCATGACAGCATCACCTGGGTCAACACCCAGCTGGCCACAGATCTTCCAGGCATTGTGAGGTGAGGGCTTGGGCTGCGTGTTGGGGTCATCACCACAAACCACCATGTCTATGTATCTGTAAAAAGAAAAGAACAACACTCATTCATTAAGATTTAAAATTTTTTTTTTTTAAACATGAAACACAAAATCACCCTTACTACGAAAAGTATAATGTTACTTTCGGCTTACTGTACACCAATTAGCCCTGATATAACCCTTTGTGGTTGACTGGGCTCAAAGCACCAACTAACTAACTAACTGTACACCAAAGAATGTGACAACAGTTGCACATTCTCAGTATCTGTGAACCTTAAAATGCTGTTAACTAATCAAGGGCTCCCCATCTTGGGCATCAGTGTGTACTTCAAAGTCACGCATTAAAAGCAAAAGAAACGGTGACCACCAACACACCTGCCAAGTTGCAGTGAAGAACATGAGGCACTAGAGAGTTGCTGCGAAAAGCCCAACAGGAAAGCACCAAAAGCAAAAGCCCCACCATGATTCTCCCACAGAGAGAAAGCAAACAGCAAGCAAAGAAAGCATGTAAGAAAGACAGAGCCTGATCTATGTCTCAACTAAAATATTTTACAAAACAACATTCCGACACAAGGTGAACATTTTTAATTCCCCTTGAATACTGTTGGATGCTATACTCTCTAGAAAGCACAGGTGGGGGTACACATACCCCCCTACAATCCTCAGGTGTGGGTATAGCTACCCTAGTTATGCTGTGGCAAGACAGGGTGCCCTGCTACTCCAGTCACAACTGTATTCAACATATCTCAAAACATGCACACCTCGGAAGTTCCAAAGCCATCTTGAACAAACTTGTGGTGGTGTTTATGCTGATAACAAGTCATCGTGAAACAACATTCAGATTTTCAAACAAGACCCCCCCCTCACCCCTTTCTTTTTTCTAATAAAGGATATTGTTTATTCTTCTTCATGAAAACCACCTTCGCTGTGCACCTGTCAAGTTCATGAAGAATAATACTGCCTGTCCCTCGCAAGGCACTATGCCCACGCGGCTTTAGCCAAAGTCTGTTTTGAAGTACTGTGCCCAAACATGTGAACCTGTCGACTTACTTGGTGAGATTGAGATTGCGGAGAGTGTTCATAGTCCCCCGGCGATTGTCAGCAGTGCAGATGGCAACCTTCACATCATTCTGTTTCAGGATTTCAAACAGCGTCTTCAGATTTGCCACAGATTTCACAACAGTGGTGCTGCCCGTGTCTCCCTCAAACCAGCTCTCCCGGATAATCTGGGCCGCTTTCTCCTGCTCCACACCTTCGGCCACCAGCGTGTTAACAAGCTCCTCTTGAATGATCGGAGCGGTAGATTCAGCCAGCAGCCCTGGGAATATTCGCTTGGACTTTGCACAGTAGCCCAGTGTATCTGAGACTTTCTGACCAATGTCCAGTCCAGTAGCTGTAACAATGCTATGAAACACACACACACATGCGCACACACACACACACACACACACACATGCATGCACACACACACACACACACACTAAGAACAATCTGCCAAAAAATCTCAACAACAAAAAACATACTTAACTTGGTAAAGGAACTAGAAAAACAACTTTTTCATCACTCTGCATACATCTTGTCCTGCAGTTCAGTCATTGTTACTACTTCAGAAATGTACACCATCTCAGTATTTAACAAAAGTGACTATCTCAGGAAGAAGAAAGACATGCAGACATTTTTTAAATTTAATAACTGTTACCAAATATTTTGCTTTACTTGACCTATGTTACGTGGGCAACAGTTGGCTTAAACAAAATTTATTTCATGTATTTGTGACAATGCATTGAAAAAAGAACAGCTGGGCTGTACAACAAACAAAATTGGCTTTTATCAGTGCAGCCCTAATACTAAACAAATAAAGTCATCAATATAGATTATATGAACAAGATGAATGATGATAAAAACATTTTAAAAAAATATTTAAATTCTCTCTCAATCTCTCTCCATGCACACACATGCAGACGCGCGTGCACACACACAAACATACACGCGACACAGGCACACACGTGTGCACACACACACACACACATGCACACAATGCTAAAATATATTTAGTACTATTTTCTTGGTGTTAATAAAGTTGATGATGGTGAAGTCATTAATGTAATATTTGGGCTGTACTAATGCAAGTAATTTTGCTTGCAGCATGGCCCAACAATTCCGTTGTTAACTTATTGTTACATATATATATGAAATACATTTTGTTTAAACTAAAAGGAAATTGTAATAAAGATTATATGGCTACTTTAGCGAATTCCTACATTTGTGTGTCCAGGCCTATATGCGTGTTTGTCTGTGTGTGAGTGCATGGAGATGGAGAGCAACAAGAAAAGAGAAAGAGGGAGAGACTCATATGCCACCTTCAATCTCAAGAGAGGGTAGTGGCAGCAGTAATATGAGGTTTCATTTTAATTACAGACACCAACACAACACTGACATGATTTTAGTGCAAACATTTCGAGAACAATGTTACAATAACATGACTGCATAATATAGTGGTGTGTGTGTGTGTGTGTGTGTGTGTGTGTGTGTGTGTGTGTGTGTGTGTGTGTGTGAGTGCATGCATGCATGCGTGAGTGTGTTTCTGACTGTTGGTCAGGCACTAGAAACACTGTGTTCATGTGTGTGTTGTTAAAATTTATGTCATTTCCATAAACTACCTACAGTATAGTTTTGGTTATGAAACAGAGAAAGCATTATTCTAGGTAATTTTGGGTTTGCTAAGTATTAGTGTATGCAGATTGAGAGAAAAGGGGGTGTATGTATAAGAGTGTGCATGTGCATGTGGTTCATGATTTGAGATATGTTCTTCGTTGTGCAATCGAATGACAGCTTTAATTTCCCACTGGGATTGATAAAGTATATTGTTACTGTTATTGTTATATCAAGGGAACGGAAATTATAACTGTTATTCTAAGTGATCTGATTTGTTGCCACCAGTGCAGGAGTAAAGAGCTCATGCAGAATAATAATATTATTAATAATGGACAGCTGTAATAGTAATACAGTTCAAATGTTTTTGCAGAACAAAAATTCAATGTGCTACCAGTACCAAACATGATTCACACACATTATATAGACATATATGCACAATCCATGCCTGCAAGCCCAAAGCTTTACGTTGCAGCAAATTTACCAGTGTAAGGCCTCTCTAGCTGTGATATTACAAGCCACCCTTTCTCTGATCTTCACTAATAAACAGTGAACCAGCATAGCTGCACGCACCCCAAAGAGCTCAAATCTGATCAATATAGTATGTCTGCTGCAATCATTTTGACCAAACTACCATATGAAGCCTGCAAATGGAAACCTTTGGGTATTTTTTATGCTTTCAGGCCTTTTTGCATCCTCAGTTCCATTCCCATTTAAGCTGTTTCTGGCCCAATGCACGGTCAAAACATTAACACCCAAATATCATTCCCAATGATTGTCCATGGTCAGTTTTCTCCCCACCATAGTAAGGAGGTTTCGCTCACTTTGAAATAAGTTTCTGGGCCCAAGGAGACCACATGGTGTGGAAGCAGATGAGGGTGCCATCTTTGTCGAAAATGACCAGTGATGCTTTTTTCTTGCCCTCCTTGTGTCCTGTGCTGCGGAGAGTTTCGTATGTGCGGGGGATGTCGTTACTTGATGGTTCGGTACTGTAGGCCACCCTCTCATAGCCTGTCCATCCTGCAAACGAAAAAGGAGAATGTGTTGCAAAACGGGTGTGACCCTATGAGGCTGCAAGCATGAGAGAGCCAGGCTACATCGTTAGCCTACTGCTACATGCACAGTTTGCTCCTTAAGTTATGCAGAATTTACACAATTTAGTATCACCACTGACTGACTGAAACCTCACAACAACAACAAATCAAGTTTTCGGAATTAAAAAAAAATCAGCATTTATCAGAAGAATTCAATTTTTCCACATGAGATTTTGTTTTTCCATTCAGGACTGTTGTGATGAATACTGTGAGCAAAAAGATGTCAATAATGTCGCTAATTTTTCCATAACAGTCTAACACCAACAGTATCATCTAAAACTGTAAGTGCCTGCTGAAGGTGTATATATATAAATTTGGTCTTCAAAAGTACACAAATCTCAACTCTCCAAAACTGAAGCACCAAGTTTTTAATAAGCTAGCAATGATACCAGTATCTGAACCAATTCAAACAACATTCCATGTTCTGGATTATAGCCAATAAGCCTCATCAATCAGAAAGTCACAAGAAGTCACAAATGTGAAAATGTGGTCTTAAATTTACTGGTGGTCTCAACTAAATGGGAATTTCCGCTGACCTTGTTTCTGCTCTTTGGAAGTTGACATATTAAAAATGTACTGCGTTATCAAATTACTGGCTCTCCTGACACTGCCTCAGCAATAATTTAATGGATTTTTTATGCTGCTTCAGTGACACTGTCAATGTCACTTAAATTCTCAACACAAGTTGTTTATGCAAGTCTGAATTTAAAACGAAGCTTTGGTGCAAGTAAAGGTATTCTCATATTGTTTCATAACACCGCCTGCATTCAGTTTTAAGTGTTCACCGAAAGCATGTTTGAATACTAGTAAAATATACCTCTGCCCAAATACTAGTAAAATATACCTCTGCCCAAATACTAGTAAAATATACCTCTGCCCAAACATTACCACTTCAGATGTTTTGTGATAAATGGTGCACTCTTTGTTTGCGCATACAGGGGGCAGTTCAATTTATATCATGCAATAAATTATGCAGGGTTCAAGTTCTGGTATTTTACCAGTTAAGATCAGTATATACCAGGAAAAACATCAGCAATTGATCAGACGTACTGTTAACAGGCTGTTCTTTTGTTTGACCGGTTCTCATAAAAAAAAAGAGAAGAAAAAAGCAAAGAGAGAGTGTGTGTGGTGCAGTGTGTGTGTGCGTACATGCGCACTATAATGGAGCAAGGCGTTTGCTAGTGGAACTCTAGTATAGATGACCGTGTTCGTGTATCTGACCAGTTACACTGATTGTCTAACCGGTTTCTGTGAACCATTTTCACCATCTTATAGATGTTACACCAGTCTGAAAAATGTCTAGGGCAATCACTGATTACGTATCATAACCCCAGACAATCACTGATTATGTAACATAACCCCAGACAATCACTGATTATGTATCATAACCCCAGACAGACCCTTTTGTGTATAATGAACTCAATCCAGTTGGAGTTGGAGTCCCACCCCCCTTTGCCTCCTTTTTTTTCTTCTCCTTCTGGGGTGTGTGTACACAACCGGCAATAGGCTTAAAGTGGGGACTCAGCACTGTTTTCCTTTCCACCTGTGCCCCCACAGTGGGACACAAGTGAGGCAGCCTCAATATGCAGGGTCAGATAAGGGGTTGCTCTGGAGTGAACTGTGTCCCCTGTACTGCTGAAATAAGTAAGTCACTAACAGTAAGGCTTAGACATAGATAAATTGGAGCCTATGGTGTGACAGAATGGGTCACATCACATTATGTCTGCACTGTCAGCTCTAAAGTTTCATGACCTCAAAGTGTCCAGAAGTGAGGTTAATACATTTGCCTGCTGCTGAACACAAGAGACTATTTAGAGGGAATATATCTGCCCAGGAAAATGTTTGAAACTTTGTAGGAAAGGTTAGTTACTACACAGCATTGACTGGGAAGGAGTTAATATAAACTGTCCACACAAACTTTTGCAGAGCATAAAATCCTGGTCAGACTGTTCACAAATTATATTAAAGGGGTTAGTTTGTTACTGGACTGAGCTGATGAAGTGAAGAAACGTCACTATTCACAGGCCCTGAGGAAACACTATTCACAGGCCCTGAAGAAACACCACTATTCACAGGCCCTATTAACAGCAATGGAGAGAAGAAGAAGAAAAAAAGACACAGCAGAGTCTCACTTAATTTCTGTTCTTGTTCATTAAAGATCAATCTTACGAAGTTAGAATGTTGTGAAAAACCCACCATGAGTGCTGTCATTTTTAGACCAGCAGTCTATATTATTATGATGACATCATGAATAAGGCATGAATGTGTGGCAAAGGTTTCATGTATGTCATGTTAGTTAGTTAGTTAGTTAGTTGGTGCTTTGAGCCTAGGCAACCACAAAGGGTTATACCAGGGCTAAATGTCTCCTAAATTGTATGAATTGGCTATGAACGGTTTATCATTATGGAACAACCAAACGACACCTGCAGATGGAAATACCTGCACATTTTCTACTTTTTCAGACCAGCTTGTGTCTCCTCTCCCCTTCCCCTTGATACAAATTACAAGACAGGAATCAGTCAGAGGGCTGGAGAGTGTTCCACTGACACATCAAACTTTTTGGCGGAGGACACAGATCTACATGAAAGAAAATGCTTAGCCAGAAGGGTCCTACTCTCAGCTCCAAGCTGTCTAGACCAGGATGGGGTAGTTTTCCACTGGGGTCCTTGGTTACCACATAATCAGTGTCCCATATCACTATCAGTATGGGGGATTCCCCACTCTCAGCTGATCTAAAGGCCACATGGCGCTGCCTGCTCACCTTACTAATATGCCTATTTGACTAAATCTACACTTGTGTTACAGTGAAGACCCCCTTCAAAAAGACCACTCTAAGTCCAACACTAATACTGTGTACAGTAAAAGTGGTCTTTAAAACAAAAAGGGTGGTACCTGCAGGGGAGTTTATGCACATGGAAATATGAAGGGCAGGCTTTCACAAATGAGTCTTAAAAGTGGGGTGGTCTCTCAACAGTTGGTCTCTAAGTCTTAGAAGCAAGGTGGCCTTTCATTTACCAGGGGCTCCACTGCATAACTTTTGTTCTTAACCTTTCTTCTTTTTTCTCTCCCTATTTTCTCTCACAAGTTTCAAGTAACTGTTATTCTAGATCTATACAGTCTCAGTCTCAGAGCATTTTAAACTATTCCTTCACTATCCCTCCGTTGATGTGAATCATGATCAACAACTTGACCTGATATCATCAATGATAACCTGTTATTAGTGGTAATGCTTTGAATATGATTGCTATGTTTGCACCAAGTCAAAGCTGTATTTTTTATTTTTTAAATGGGGTTTGGGGGTTGGGGGGGGTTGGAGGGGATGCTAAAATTTGCATCTCTAGATCACAGATGATTAGATTGAGCAAAAAGTACAATCTGTATGATCTGTGCCCTTGAATTCTGCCCAACACTAATCAACAAATGTATAATAATATATACAATTTTTAATAGGTATGACCCATTAATTATATTAAAACATGTCATTTTCAGTCTTCACCACAGTACTGACAGTGACAGTCTGACACTCCATGACTTGTCATGCTACAGCAATAGGAGAATGTAGGAGCAGCCACACACTGACACTGACATGTTGAAACCAAACCTGTTGTGCTGATTGCATGGCAGAACTAGAGCTGTATACAAGCTACTGACCTCAATGGCACTGTATTAATGCTAAGCTACATGCATAGCAGTTGGGGCAGATCTGTTTAACTTAAGAAACATGTTTCTGCATAAAGAGAGAGAGAGAGAGAGAGAGAGAGAGGAGAGAGAGAGAGAGAGAGAGAGAGAGAGAGAGAGAGAGAGAGAGAGAATGTTAGTATTGCTACAGGCCCTTAGGCTAATATACATATATATATAATAAATTTATATATAGATATATCTCAATGTGTGTGTGTGTGTGTGTGTGCATATGATATATATATGTTTGTTTAGGTGTGCATGTGTACATGTGTGTGTTTAGGTTTTTTCTTTTTCTATTAGTATTAATAGTGTAGGAACATGGAAGGACAACGCACGAACAAGGTAACTGTCCATTTAGTTAAAGAAAAAAGCATGTACAGAAACGCGATACAATTAAATAAGTCACAAAAGAAAGAACCAATGAAGAAGGCCTAATGAACCACAGAAGTAGAAAAAAGAAAAGAAAAGAAAAAAGGAAAGGGGAAAAAGACAAAGAAAAGAGAGAGAAAGAGATGGAAACATCAAGGCCTCCATGCAACTGAGGTTCAAAAAAAGAAAAAAAGGATTATTAGTATTACAGTATTAGCTCTACTTCTAGACCTCTTAGTATTATGAACAGCTTGCTCATCATGCTAAACTGTGAGTTACTTAGTGCTACAGTTACCTAGTACTAGCAGTAGTGAAGTATTGCTCCTTCTACCTCATCTTCTCAACCCCTACCTACCTCCACCCTTTTCTCAACCATACTAGCATACTAGCAACTCATATTCAAGGCACAAAAGCTACAACAATATTATGATAAGAAAATGCGTGTCACAGAGATAATCACAACAGTGTTGACTTCAGTGGCATGTTAAAATTCTGCTCGCCTGTGAAAAATCACGGTGGTCTCTGGATTTAATAAGTGCATTGTGAATTTGTGTTCTGTTAAATCTGTATACGTGTATTTAAACTATGCTTCAGTGGTTCAGAGATCATCACACAAGTTCATGGAGAGAGAGAGAGAGAGAGAGTTAGCTGTTAATGTTACTGTAATAATTAATACCTGAACAGACAAACAAAACAAAACAAAATATATATATATATATATATATATATATATATATATATATATATATATATATATATACATGTGAATGCTGCTTACTATGGAGAACATGAGTAGCACTGGCCCCTGGTGCTACAGGCCGATGCAGAAGAGTAGTAGCAGCCCGAAACGCTCTGCTTAGAGAATGCATGACTGTTGATTCCTTGGTAGTCCAGTGATGCTGACAAGTGACAGTGACAGCTTCAGCCCTTCAGGATTTGTTTATAACTACATTGGCTCACACTGTGTTATGGCTTGTCTCTGAAAAAATATGCTGTTGAAATACACAATCATTATGAACCATTATAATTTATACCTACAGTTCCATTTCAAAACAGTTCAACTTAGAGTAAAAAATCTAAACAGAGACAGAATAATAAATTAATTTTCAAAATACACGAATCAAAGTACCTTTAATTAGTGTAACTGGCAAAATTAGAAAACTGACTGTGCAAAGCACTGAGCAGTATAATGTGTATCCATTCAGTTTTAAATCAAATCACAAATGAAATAAAAAGCTTGATAATGATATGTGGGGTATCAGTTTACTTTTGATGCTTCTCACTTAATATGGAACTGGCAGAACTCTCTGAAACTGAATTGGCAAGGCACAGAGCTCCATATGATGGCACATTATCCATTAAAGTTGAATCAAATAAAGTTACTGTAAATTTATACTTTTGGCAAAATAATTAAATATTTTTTAAAAATTGCAACCCTAAGAGTAAGAACCTGATTGTTTTGTCCCACCTCTTTTTTTCTCTCCCTTTTCTTTGTAAACAAAACAGAAACAACAAAAGTGAAGAAAAAATATGTATTATGATGTCTGGGAGAACCTCAAATATATACCCTACCATCCATGCCATGGTCAATGTAAAAAGAAAAAGAAAGAACAAAAAAGAACCAACAAACAATTAGTAACATGATCATTACTGATGATGGAGCAGTCAGTACCCAGTCCACAAAAAACGTTTTGAACAACCAAACTATAATGGCTAACCAACAAAAACATTAAGCTGAACATTTTTATTTTTTAAAAGCACTGAATGTGACCAATGCAACAAGGAGAGTAGGCCTAATCCAACTGAATAGTGAGCACCAAACAATGCTTCAAACAATACCAAAAAAGCACTGTTGATACTGATAAAAAGTAAACAACTTTTCAACAACTCAATACATTTTCTCAGAAAGAAAAAAAACAGTTTGCACTGAAGTGAAAGGCCTGCTCTGTATTTAAATGAGACCGGTCTCAAGCTAAAAAAAACATGGTTCAGGAGCTGTGTAAGAGTCGAGGTGGACGTCCTGGACTGTCCGTCCTAACGAGCCTTCTGGTTTCCGTGGACGTAAAGATTTATTGCACCGTGCTTCGGCATTGGTCACAACTTGTCCCTAATATGTCAACTGACATCTGAGGACATAAAGCATCACTTCATCATCAAGCTAAAAAATAACAACAACAAAAAACTACAATTTACATAATATATGCATTATATGTGCTATGTTTCACATCTGTTACGTCTACTTCAATCTGCCACAAATGCACAGCTCAATGCACTTTTATTTTCGGATTCACACAGTCGTGACAGTGGAGCGTCGGCAACCCAATGAAACTTGTGCGCGCAAGCACGGCAGCTTGCACACTTCTTCCTAGCACACGCCTCGAAATAATTACTGTAGCGGCCAAAGTACACGACAATAGAAACTGCCGCAGAAAAAAAAAATCCGTTTGCGATGTGCAGATCTAGCCTGTGCAAAGGTGATGATGATGAAGTGATGCTTTATGTCCTCAGATGTCAGTTGACATATTAGGGACAAGTTGTGACCAATGCCGAAGCACGGTGCAATAAATCTTTACGTCCACGGAAACCAGAAGGTTCGTTAGGACGGACAGTCCAGGACGTCCACCTCGACTCTCACACAGCTCCTGAACCATGTGTGAGTGTGCAAAGGTGATCAATTCATGAAGATGATCCGAAGACGATGGCTGAATCTAACACATAAACCCTTCCTTTTCTTCTCTCAAGGCGACCACCTCACATCAGTTAGGAGATGCACCGGTGTTCATGGAGAAAACACACACACACACACACAAATACATGAACTGTATAATTCGTATTTAGTGTAGCTGTCTGACGAACTTCTTCAGTTAGGACTGGCTGCAAACTGAGAAGAAAAAGCCCTGCATTGTTGCACCATGTGCACCTATGACTCCTACCTTGAAGCATGGAATATGAGAACACCGGGTAACCAAACACAGGTAATCTCCCTGTCCCACGAGCGCACTGCCCTCACGTCGCATTTATAGGTCATGCGATGTACCGAATTTAGATCAAGACAAGAGGTGTGGTTGAACACGAGCGGCCATGCTGCGACGGAGTTTTGACTGGTAAACAACCAATCAAAGCCTCTGTTACAAAATCATTCAGCTGTGTGTGGAAAGTTCCACCGCTGGCAATGTTCACAGGCACCTGACATCTGTTATTTACCAATAAACCGTGCATCCTGGAACCTCTTGAACATGGCCTCTACTTCTTTTGCTGTCGTTGTTGTTGCCTTTTATCTTTTAGTGCCTAAACATTGCTTCACAAAATAATACTATTATCGATCAGTGTAGGCTACGGTATGAGCAGGACTGTGTTGTGCATGTAGGCTATCATAACTAATATTGTCGTCAGGTTGATGTGTATCCGGACGCTCGGGGAGTCTGTGAGCGCATTATGTACACTGTTATTATTTAGCTATTCTAGTGCAATTTTCAGATCAGTTGTATAATTTCGTCTTATAGTTAGTGTTATAGCCACCTTTCTTTCCAGTGTGTGTCTACTCACTCAGTCTGATCACTGGCGTGTTGGCGCAAACTCCAAATACTAGTTTACGACGTCCAGGCTACTTCCAACGGCACTGCCATAACTGGTTACGTCATAGGTCTCCTTAGTTGTTGTTTTTTCTCTTCTAATACTATATACCGAATATCACACCGGCAATGATAAGCCTTACGGTTTCTGTGGACGGCGCACCATGTTTACTTACTTATGATAAAGTAGCTCATACAGTGACGAGCGGGAAGGATCACTGACCTAGAAAGAATCTTTCTAGCGAGTCAGTGGGAAGGATCCATGCCGGTGGGCAGTAGCCGGACGGAGGGTGTGTGAAAACGCGAGTGGTACGTATAGACCGTGGGGGTACATCAGTGCTGTCAGACTCAGAGCATCGGTTCACGGCGACTGCTTCCAGTCCAACCACTGCGGCCCAAACCGGGTCATTATGCCGCCACTGATACGGGCAGTTCAGTTTGAACGCCACACAGACAACTCAAAACATATCAGGTCGCAAATGCTTACGCCAGCACAAATAAAACCAACATCGTACGAGTCGAGTCGGAACTCAGTTTACCCGGGACGGACTGGCCCGATGTTTACGTACGTGCTTCACTACACGGCTGACACCGTCACATCATTTCAAGTACTTCCAATAAGTTAAAGGAACTGCTTCGCGGGAAAAAACTTATCGTGTGCTTAGCGGGTTTAAAAACCACCACACACCACACACACCCCAACCACACACACACACCACCACCACACACACACACCCCGCACACACACACACACCACACACCCACCCCCACCCCACGCACGCATGCACGCACTCGCACGCCGGCACGACATGACTCAGTACGGCACCCACCACACACACACAACCCCACAAAACACACCCCACACACACCCCCACACACAAAACACCCCCAGTGACACACACCTCACTTTCCCACACACACCCCGTTCCCCCCCCTCGGGGACACACACACCCCTCAGGGGAACACACACCAAACCACACACACACACACACACACACCACACCCCACACACACCACACCACACACACACACACACACACACACACACACACACACCAAACACACCTATTAAACGTTTTGGTGAACGTGTCAGTGACTTTATGTCGATTTTATAAGGTGGGCTTTTTTTTGACGCAATCACTAACACCTGTTTCACGAGCTCAGCATTACCGGCCGCGTTGTGCTATCTTTTCCCGCGCTTTACCGGCTTTCGACGTCATTGACCGACTGAATGTCTCTGGCGTCACCCGGACAGAGCACCAGGAAGCTCTCAACTTGCGTATACTGGGTCACGGAAGAAATGCATACGGATTGCGATCATTTTTGTCGGACACGGCCGATCATGTTGTTTTGATATAATTATGTGGAATGAACTTTTGGTGACATATTGCAGTGTCAGTCTAGAGATATAAGTCCACGAGAAAAGGTGTCGTCTATTGGGCTTTACCCAAACTATTTTTAACTCAGTTAAAAATAGATTGGGTAAAACCCCAAAAGACCACACCTTTTATTGAGTTACTTTTACACCTGAGTTATTCATACTGACTGGCAATATTTTAATAAAATTAGCCAGCAGAAGAAAACAATAATGCATGACTCGAGATAAATAAATTATGATCTACTAAAAAAAAATTTTTTTTTTTTTAAAGTTTGTTACTTTCGCCAAATCCGGCTGAGAATCGGCCGGCTAGTTCCTTTAATAATAACTGGAAAAAAAGAAAGATAAAACAACAACCTGCAGATGTTACGTGGGGGAGGGGAGGGGGGAGGGGAGGAGGAGCTGACAGTGTGAGACTAGATAGGGACGATTTCGGCACGGATAGATGCGCGGAGATGAATGAGACCTTGTCATTTCTGTGCCCTAGTGGTAACCAATTGTGGCAGAGTCTGGGTGCCAGAAAGCGAGGCTTGGAGATGGCGTGGTGGTAGGTTCCGGAAGAAAGGAGAGGGAAATGCCATTAAGGAGAACTAGGAACTGGGGGGGGGGGGGGGGGGGGGGGGGGGGGGGGGGTTTTAAACCCAAACCTCATTTTACGACTCCTTCCTCCTTCAAACGATTTTGGTTTTATTTGTTATGGTGTCAGCGATGTGGACGGTTATAACTATAAAAATAAAAAAAACCTGATGTAATCTTAGTTGTCGCTGTTACAAACGTACTGCTATTTGAGCATCAACGAAAAAAGAAGAAGAAGAAAAAAAAAAAAGAAAAAAACTAAGGAGACCTATGACGTAACCAGTTAGGGCAGTCCGTTGGAATGGGACGTCGTAAATAGTTTTTGGGAGTTTGCCCAACACGCCAGTGTCACTGATAGTAGCACACACTGGAAAAAAGGTGGCTATAAAACTAACTATAAAACAAATTATACCTGATCTAAAAATTTCACTAGAATAGCTAAATAAAAACAGTGTACATAATGTGCTCACAGACTCCGCGGCGTCCGGATACCATCAACCCGACGACCTATTGTCATCATGCCTACTGCCAACACAGTCCTCTCATACCGTAGCCTACCTGATCGATAAAAAAAACAAAAAAAATGTTGCAAACGGGACGGCTTCTTTACCTGACTCCCCCCCACACACAAAAACACCCACACACACACACACAAAACACACACACACACAAAACAATTTTTTAGAAAACCCCTCACAACATACTTTGGTTTTTAAAAAATTTTAATTTAAAAAAAAAAAACACATCAGCCGTCAACCCAAATGTGGCACGAACTAATAACGGAAAAAGCAACATTCGGAGACATAATAAACCCGCCCGCCAACACTGTACAACTCAGCTTCAAACTCCAACACTGGTTTAAAAATCCTTCCTTGGGGGAAAGGGGCCAGAAAGCGATGCTTGGGGTGTGCAGAGTTTTTGCCCCAACCCGGTTTCACTCCTTTTCCTTTCAACCACGCCGTATTTGTTCCCTGGGGTCCAAAAACCGTCAGCTCGAGCTTTTTTTTGGGGGGCTCAACAGTAGTAAGTTTGTTACAAAAAACCAATAAAAAAGGGTGTCATTTTAGCCCAACAAATTTTTACACCAGCAAAATAAAACCACCATCGTTTGAATCGAGACGAAACTTTTTTTTTACCCGAGGTGGATGCGTCTCATGTTTAGGTGCGTGCTTTGGCGCTAGGTTGCTTCTACGTCATATTAGTCCCCCAACCCTTTTGGGAACGCTACCGCTCGGTGGATAGCTGCGCGGAGACAAAGAGTGCCCCTTCAGTGGCGTAACCAAATCTGGCAGAGTTTGGAGGAAGGTGCCGGAAAGCGGTGCTCCGAGTGTGCAGTAGCTTCTGCCTCAAACCAGTCACAGTTTGTGACCCAGCACTCGGCACAGGCAGTGACCGACACGAAGGCGAAGGTCAACCTGTGTGTGTGTGTGTGTGTGTGTGTGTGTGTGTATGCGGCCGTGGGAGTGATTGGACTGACTGAAGGTCAAACTTCATGTTGTGTCAGGGCGAGTAATCAGAAGTGCGAGGACAGATCAGTTGCGTAGCGGCACCTGGCAAGCGCAGTCACAGGAAGAAAGAGGAACTAAGACAGAGGAAGGGGTCCTCAAGTTGGCGCAATAAGTGCGCATCTCTCTCTCTCCACACACACACACACACACCACACCAAAACGCAACACGCACCCCGGAAAACAAATTTGGATGTCTTTTGTGTGTGTGTGTGTGGTGTGGTGTGGTGTGTGGTGGTGTTGTGTGGTGACACGGGCACTTCTTGCGCCAGCTTTATCGCACCCCCCTCCTCTGTCTTAGTTCCTCTTTCTTCCTGACACGCACAGTTATCACTGCGCTTGCCAGGTGCCGTTACGCAACTGTTGTTGTTGAGTTTTTGTTTAATGTCCTCAGATGCTAAAAGCATATTAGGGACAATCTATAAAGTATTAGCTTGACTGGCATAGATCATAGTTATATCATGGGGGAGACCGGGGGGGGGGAATGGGGAGCTAAGAAGCCTTGGTCCACTTGCGGATCAATATTTGGATCGGATATGAGGGTCGCTGGAACAAAGGGGGAATGAGGGTGAGGGGAGAGATGAGATGTGTCCGCTGGCGATCATACTGGGGTCAGGGTGTCTGCATGTTTACATGCAATCGAAATTCGTAGAACTGGGCAGCACGCTAGGGGTCCGGTTAAAAGATCGTCGTCCACTATTACAGTTAAAACTGGGCTGCAGATGAAAACCTTGAAGGTTTGTCGCGGGCTGCACCAATGTATATGTACAATCGGCCACACAGTATTTCAGTTAAAAACGTCGAAGTCGCCACATGGTATTTTAAATACATCTTTGTAGTAAAATCGGGCCTGTAGTCAGGCCGGCTAAAAACCTTGGGTATGCAAGCTACATTGGTGGTGGGTCGTGCTGGAATCCAGGTCCAGCAGACTAACTGGGTGCGGGAAACACGGGGACGTTATTCGCCTCTTCCTCCGCCGCCGGGATTACCCCGAGCTGCGGGAAAGCGTTGAACGTGCGGTGGTCCCACATACTACAGGTAGGCTGACAGTGGACAGGTGTAGACCATCTGGCTGAGCCCTTAGAGGCTACCATGCCTACACGCTGATCCGCACCTGCCAGGCTTTTTTGTACACAGGGGTCAGTCCCAACTGCGTAGTTTCCCATTCAGAGAGCTGAAATGGTTCTGAACAATGAGTGCAGGAGAACATCACGTGGTGAAACGAGACGCTCATCTCACACTCACACTTCGTCGGTACGCACATGCATCTGCAGACGCCCACGTGCAGACGATGCATGATGCGAGCTATGTAGGTCGGCTCTCCAGGGAATAAAGACTCCTGCCCTGCAGGGGGGAGAGGTATCGTCCCACTCCTTGGCCGTGCCCTTGATAGTGGAACTCCTTCTCCCCACTGGCTTCCACTCCTGCCTTGTTTAGTGTTCCGCATATATACGTCGGCCAGGACGATTTTCATCGTCACAGTCAGTCGAGGAGTCAACTCCCTTGGCTCCTCTTTTTGTGCTGCTCTATCCGCATTCTCGTTTCCAGAGAGGCAGACGTGCGCTGGTACCCCACTGAACGCGAACTTCTACGCGGGTGATAGCTGCTGGGTGTTGCGCGATCCTCACGCACGAAGATCCTCCCGTGCTTTTTGAGAGTCGACTGGATGGCTGTGCCCAGCGCCGCCTTTGGACGCTTGCAGATAACGTGCGAAGGGAGTGACTGTATCGCGCTGATGTTTTGCGGGCCATGGAGATAGCACCGCTCACGGTGAAGACAGACCTGCGGGTGTGAATAGGAGTGTTGAGGTATGTTGAACTCTGGGATCACAAAGGCAGCTCCAGCTGCACCATTCTCCTCACAGAACCATCAGTGAAGATCTTCAGGTGGTGTTGGTACCTTTCTTCCAGGCATAGCCCTAGCTGTGACTGCTAGAACGAGTGGATTCTGGTCCTTCTTCAGCCCTTCCATGTCCCCCTCAACGTGCGCTCGTTCCAGGAGCCAAGGTGGATAGGGATGCATCGGCCTCGTCGCCACCTCACCATCCAGTCCCGCGCTCCGGACCAGGTCGCAGACCAGGTCACAGATGGAGGAGTAGGACTGGAGTTGGGAGGGGTTTCGGAAGGCAGTAGTTATCTCGTCGACGGTGGAGTTGTCGACAGTCTGGCATCAAAACATACTTACTACAGATGAGCTGGATGTGGCGACGGAACGGGAGGAGCCCGGCCTCTCTGTACACCAGGCACTGTGGCACGGACTGCGGCAGCCCGAGGGCCAGTCGCAGACCGCGCACCTCTATGGCGGTGAGACGGGCGAGGCCCGTTTTCGATAGGTGGGGCATGGCTTCCAGTCCGTACGACAGGCGTGAGCGCACCAGGGCCCACACCACGTTCACGAGGATCTTGGGGGTGTTGGCCCAGGGCTGAGCAGATAGCACCTTGATCACGTTGAGGGCTCGGGGGGCGTTCCGCGCGTTGTGCGCGACCTGCTGGTTCGTACGCCCCCAGCGAGTGAAGTGTACACCCAGGTACTTAACTTCTTTCGATGCAAAGATGCTCTGCCCGTTCACCCTGACGTGTGCACCTCCGTGTTCTGAGAGGTGTTGGTGTGGAATGGGACGAACACTGTTTTCTGGGAAGAAAGAGCGAATCCATTTAGTTGCATAAAGTGGACCACCCCGTCCACAGCTTCCCGGAACAGTTTCATGCTGTGTTTCACACACGAGCTGTTTGTGTGGAGACGTCTGATATGGGTGTCCGTCCATATCGCCAAGTCGTCGGCGTACATGTTCAGCACTACCTTTCCCTTCACTGCTGTGTCCACGTCGTGGACCTGATGTTGAACAACAGGGGGGCGATCACTGATCCCTGAGGAACGCCCATTCTTACTCCTTTGGTGGTCGACGTGGCTCCCTTCCACCTGACCTGCATCGATCTGTCGCTCAGGATCTGATGTAGTTGTACATGTTGCCGGAAATTCCGATCTTGTCGAGTTTCTGTAGTAGCTTGGCGTGCCAGACCTGGTCGTAGGCACGGGAGATGTCAAAGAAGCACGTCAGTAGGACCTTTCTCCTCCCTAGTGCCCTCCCGACGTGCTCACCCAGTTTCACCAGGTGGTCTGTGACACCCCGTCCCCGTCGGAAGCCGGCCTGGCACACGGGAAACACTTTCTTTGACTCACAGTGGTATTCTAGTCGGTTCTTGATCACCCGCTCGTACTTTCCCTAGGTGGGATGTCAGGGAGATGGGTCTGTAACTGCCGAGCTCCTTTCTCGGTTTGCCGTGTTTGTGGATGGGGACGACAATGGCGTGTTTCCACCCAGCGGGGATTGTCCCCATCCCAGCATCTTTGGAAGAAATCCAGCAGGATCTTCAGAAACGACTCGGGGGCCTCTTTCAGCATCCGATACGAGACGGTGTCCACACCGGTGAAGACTTTGACTTTCTTGATGGAAGCCAAGCTCGTCTTAGCTCGTTGCAGTCAGTGGTCTGTTAACCGCCAAACTGGTCGTCTGGCCGGGTTGCGTGAAGGTACCTCCATCTCTCTTCGGAATGTTGCCATGATCCTCCGGAGACTGTCGGTGTCACTGGCCTCAGCGAAAGCTTTCGCGAGAGCTCCGCTTTGCTCTGGGCCGTGGTGTACTTTGTGCTGCGTGTTGCAGGTCACAATCAGGAACAACGCACTGCTGCTTCGTTCTTCTGATCTTCTCTTCCACACAGATCCTAAGTTCGCCTTCCCAGCCGAAATAGAATCCGCGAAGGCTATCCAGTGATCCTTCTTTGCCTGTGCTATGATCTTGTTGCAGTCTCTGTTGGCTGCTTTCATTCGTTCGTGAGTCTCGGCGTTCTGGTCTTTGGAGTAGTGCCTGTACATTACCCGTTTGACTCTGACAGCCTCCTCGCATTCTTTGTTCCACCAAGGGGTTGATAAAAATTCGCCGTGACAGCCAGACCACCGTCATCGGTCTAGCTTTCCCTTGGCGGCGTTCAAGAATGGTAGGAGACTATTCGTCGTTCACTTCGTCGAGGTCGCATCGCCTACTTTTTATCTCTGCGGTTTCAGAAGACCCTGAAAACAATACTCCCCAGTTGGCCAGGTCGTAAGTTGTACTTGCTGTGGTACAGGAGTCTCCTTCTCTGCTGAGAAAACGAAGCTGACTGTGATGGGCAGGTGGTCGAACGACAAAGAATCCGCACCTACTTCCCACTCCGCACCGCTGGCTGTGTCGGGAGTCACGAGGGTCAGGTCGATAGCCGACGGCCTCTGATCCGAGCGGTCAGGTATGCGGGTGAAAGATCCATCGTTCAACACGATGAAGTCACTGTTGTCTATCTGGGCGGTGAGTGAGGGCGATGAGGACTCGTAATCCCGCTCCCAGCTTCTGTCCCGGACGTTGAAGTCTCCAGTGACCAGGCAGTCGAAACTCTTTGCCTCCGAGCTCAGTCAGCCAGTCGAAACTGGTGCATGTCTGGGGTGTGTAGCAGTTCACAATCATGAAATCCAACTGCCCTTGAACACGAACCCTCACTCCGCATGTATCGCGTTGGGAGGACCTGTGAGGTTCGGTTCGTTGCTAAAGAGGACGTTGTGTCTGATGTATATGGCAGGGACTATGACCTGTCACTCTGAGAGACCGGAACCGACGACTGGCGGTATAATACCCTTCCAGTCTGTTAGGTTACCTCGGTGGGCATGCCATGGACTGCAAACACACACTTCACAACTGATTCTTGAACAGCGTATTTACAAGTTGATCAGGGTGGTGTTGATGGAACGACAATTCCACTGACAAACCGTGAATCTATTGAAGACGTTAAAGGCAGGGTTAAAACACAGTTGTTTGCACTTATGAATCCATCAGCCTTGGACTCGGGCAAATTCCCCGTCTGCGGCCGAGTCTCTCATCCCCGACAATGACAACAGGAGTCGAGGGAGCGCGACATCGCCGAGTTTCTTCCTCATGGCCGTCTACCATTGTATAGGTCCGTGAGCGTAGCGCAGGAAGGGGCGCGTCCGAGAACTCAGCTTGGCCTGAATCAGTCCCAGCATTAGTTTCCACAGGAAACCGTCGAAGACGGTGTCTCCTGCTGTAGGTCGACGTTGGTCTCGTTCAATAACTTGGTCAGTTCCGTCGTGAGCCCGTCGGTTTTGGTGGTCTGCTCTTGGATTTTCTTCTCCGCCTGGTTCTTTTGCTGCTCTAGGACCAACTGGTACTGGAGGGCAGCCTGTTTCTTCACGCCTTTGGAGGACTTTTTCTTGCGCCTCCTTCTTTTCTTGGTGGTTTTGGGGCTGTCTTCCCCCTTGGTGTCGTCCGCCGTCAGGGAGTCCTCCACTCCGTCAGGTGACTCCAGGGTCATCGGAGGGGTGGACTCCAGCGGGCTGATGATCGGTCTCGTCCCGTCGGGTGAGCTGATCGAGCGGCGAGTAGGGCGGTCACTTTTCCTTAGGTGGCCTCCTTTTGCCACGACTGGGGTTCTCTGGGACTCTCGCCGCTGCCTGAGAGCTCTGTCCCGGGCGTGGGTTGATGGGGTTCTCCCTGCTGGGCCCCCTGTTGGCCGTGCCTCCCCTCGCTGCTGCCCTCGCGTACGACACCGGAGTTCCAGTGTCCGCAGAGAGCGAGGACGGTGCTGTCCGGTCTCGCGACCAGCAGTTGTCCACTACGGTAGGGGCAGGCTGTGCAGGGGCGGAGCCTTGGGTTTTAGTTCGTCGCGGGCCCTCTACATGGCGACCTTGTAGGAAATGTAGGATTGCTCCTCAGCAGATTCGCCCTTTGGCGAATCTGCATTTCCGGGCAGCCCTTGTAAGCCGCCGAGTGGCGGCCATTGCAATTCACGCAGGAGAAGACCTGCGCGTCGCACTGCTCGTGAGAGTGCGAACCTTTCCCGCACTTGGAGCCGCGGGTCTGCTTTGCTCGACACTGTTGCTTGGAGTGCCCAAGGGTCTGACACTTGGTGCACCGTCTCAAAGGCCTGCACCGTGAACGGTGTGGCACCGAGCCATACCTCACTGGGCAACTCCGTTGCTTCCAGTGAGATCTTGACGGCAAGAGAGGGCCTCCTGCTTGCGGTTATTGAGTCTGGCGCCCCCTGCTACGCGATGCCCTCCCGCTTCCAGATCTTGTCTTACGAGTTTCAGCTCGTCGCCACCCATGGGGATGGGCCCCACTACTCCCTCCACCACGGGTCGTGGAATCCGGGCTCCTGTGGGGATCCCCCCGGGCAGCTCTTCCAGGCGTGCCAGCTTGCTCTGCTGGGCCTCAGTGGCGCATCCAATGAGCCACTTCCCGGAGGGAAGCGACCTAATGGAGCGCACTGCTCCCACCGCGTTGCTGAGAAGCTGGCTGCGGTGCCATGGTCCGAGCTTGTCGAACCTGGCCGATCCGCCGCCGAAGTCGTGGATTACTACCGGGAAGTCCACGAACGCCGGTGCCCGGGTACTCGGCTGGAATTGCTTCCTGCGGGAGTTGCCGTCGGGCTGGCTTTGGAATTTTTGGTCCGGTTTTCCGGAGGGTATTCCTGCCTCGGTTTAGGGGCAGGCTTGGTTTTCTGCACTATTGGTGCAGTCTTCGGCTTGCTGGCCGGTTGGGGGCTTTTCTTCCCGGCTTTTCCTCCCCACGTTGTTATGGCCACTGGTGGCAGCCGGTGTAATGGTGTCGGTTGGGCTGGCGGGAGGGTTGGTAGCCGTGTCGGCCATCACATCCTCTCCCACTCTGGTCATTTTGAGCGGAGTTCGAGAGTCCAGGCTCTCTCCCTCCGAGTTGGAGCTGTCGCTTGACTGCCGTCTCTTCCCTCGCTTGCGAGGGTGATAAATTCGGACTCCAGTCCTTTGGAGCCTCTGGGGGGGTTTGCTGCCAGGTTTTCTGCCGGCTCTCTCCCCAGTGAGTCCTCTCGGCTCCCCGGTTCTTTCAGGTCACACTGCAACCCTTCTGTTTTCCTCCATTCCCTAGCGGAAGGAGGCTGTGCTTGGAATAATGGATTCTACCCAGTGGGTATAAGCTTGTCGCCACAACCCAGCCGCTCACACACTGATGTCCTCGCGAAACATCACTCCAACACCTGATGTCCAGGGACACAAACACCCAACCACCTCTCATCACAAATAACACTCACCACAGTCACAAAGCTATCTAAAAAGAGGAACAAGGCCACACTCAAATCACGACGCCTGTACTCACGCTTCAAGACACAGCTTCGGAGTCGCACCCACAGTTACGCAGCCAAAAGGACCACAGCTGACACGACAAAGGAACTCTCTGGAGTTACTGCCAATCAGCTCACGAGACACTAACACCGAGTTGCCTCACAGGGGGCAGCTGTGGATAACACTGTTGAGCTCACTCATCCACTCGCGTTAGTCGGCGTGACGAGCGCGCCAAAACACTCGGACGACGACTAACGAGCTTAAAGCGCGAGACCGTCGATGACCCTGTGCATAGGTAGGACTGTGTGGGTCGAGGTGGCCGTACTGGCTGTCCGTCCTAACGGCCTTCTGGTTTCCGTGGACGTAAAGCTATACTTGACCCATGCTTCGGGCATTGGTCCTCAGCTTGTCCCTAATATGTCCAACTGGACATTCTGAGTAATTTAAGCAACACTAGCTACCCCAATGCACACGGACGCACACCCAGCGGGAAAGCACACTCAAACACACGGTTTCACAGGAGCCTCGGCCACACACGGCGAGTACACGCAGACACAACGACAAGGCACAGACCCAGTTACACACAGAATCACAGCCTCAGAAACACAGCACGGGTACACGCGAAGTCACAGCCACAAAAAACACAGCACGGATACACACGGAGTCACAGCCACAAAAACACAATATGATACAAAGTCGCTTAAACAATGGGGAGCACAACACAGATACAGTTACAGGCGGATGAACCTCCTGCAAAGTTAGAAAGTAATCTCAAAAATTGCAAAAATGTTTCTAATTAATGCAAGATGCTCTCAGGGTAACGAGAGCCACCCGAGAACATAATACAAAAATCGTTCGTTAAGAAAAAATAGGTAAAAGGTACGATACCATCAGCTTGTCTCGACGCAATCCCAGTCCGACACGGTCTGCAGCAGAGCGCGACGAAACGAGAAGCCTCACTGACCACTACTCCACTGAGCGCACAGGCCACGGTAGGGTAAACTAAGCCTTTATGCCTTGAGGAACGCAACTGATCCTTCCTCTCACAACTGACCCTTCCCCTTCCTCTCACAACTGACCCTTCCTCTCACAACTGACCCTTCCCCTTCCTCTCACAACTGACCCTTCCTCTCACTTCTGATTACTCGCCCTGACATAACATGAAGTTTGACCTCCAGTCAGTCCAATCACCCCCACGGGCCCATACGTGAAACCATGGGCCTATATATATGTACATAGGTCCATGCGTGAAACCTTCGCCAGAGAGTTCAGGGGCTGTGTGAAAGTCGAGGTGGGCGTCCTGGGCTTTCCGTCCTAATGAGCCTTACGGTTTCTGTGGACATAAAGCAACATTGAACCGTGTTGGGCACTTCCCAAAGTTAATAGTCAACCGACATCCGAGGACATAAAAGCTCTCCCATAAACCTTCGCCTTCGCCTTCGTGACCCGGGTTTTTGGCCAGGGGAAAGGCGTTAGGCTGGTAAGCAGAAGGACCTGGTTCAACTGCTTCGGCCTCCTTTCTTTCAAAATTGTGGTCTGTGACACGTCTTGTGCCTTTGTTCCTCATTTAATGAAACTTAAAATGGCTCTCACCCTGCCCATTTTCAAAGTAAAATTTTCCCTTTTCCCCCCCACCTCCATACCCCCTTCCTCCTCTTCTTCCCGTCCCTAATAAGCCTCATTGTTTCTGTGGACGTTAAGCACCAATGTTTACTTACTTACCTTCGCCTTCGTGTCGGTCACTGCCTATGCCGAGTGCAGGGTCACAAACAGAATTAGAACTGCAGACTCATACATATTAAATATTCACAACCTAGGTATGCACCACAAAGCTTGAGAAAAAACAAACAAATAAAAATTAGCTCTGTCGTATGCACAGCCAGACACGTCATCCCGTGTATACCGTGTCGATGAGTCACTGAATTATTCAGGTGAAAACTTACCCTGTTAGTGTGGGGTTCGGCCCTCTGTGTTGTTGTCTGTGTCCCAGTCCTACAGTGTACCACCAGTCAGTCCCATCGTTTTGTACCAGTGGGTCCCATCGTTGTGTAACATCTAATCCCACTGTGTACTGTTCCCATGGGCCTGGGACGGGACAGAAAATGGAACCGGGACGCATAGGGTGACCTTCGCCATGACATAGATTTTTGTGTTGGCTACTGACCAGTCCCACTCGGTCCCAGTCTCAACGTGTACCAGTTCCATGTGTGACCCTAACACAGGCCTTAACTCTGACCGTGAAACTGGGAGATAAGGAACTGATACTCAATGGGAATGGAACACAACGGGACTGGAGGGACACAGATGGACTGGGACACATTGTTAGGGTACAGCCGCGGGGACGTTCGGCGTTTTTAGACTAGCCTAAGATATTAGGACGTTTGAAGTTCCGACTTAAAGGAGAATACCGATCAAGGAAGGCTACCGAGGTTGACATTATTTGCCAAGTGCATGGACACAGTCATTTACAGGCTGATCTGGTTCTGTTGTCTTTCATAAATAACGTGGCCTTTATTTCGTCGCGAGACTTTTCAGTGACAGCATGGATAAGCTACTGGTATTCCTGCCCTGACGTCAGTATAGGTCAAATGCCATCATTGATTCGATGAGGTGGAAACAGACTTTCCCAACCGAGTGAGGGCCATCGGAAAATGAATGAACAAATGCATATGTTTTAAACGTGTTTAACGCCGAGTTGTCTCAGTCCGAAGAGGTACTGGCGGGGACCGAGATCGAAGGAGGTGGGGCAACAGGGAAACAACAGCCTACGTAATGCTACACTGTCACCACCAGACTATTAATATGGGCAGCGGTGAAAGCCATTTTAACGTTTTATTAATTGTGAGGGCAGTCACAAGGCAGGGGACGGGAAAGATAATACTTTTTTTTTTTAACGCACACACAAAAAAATAACCACACGAAAACAAAAACTGGAGCCGACCAAAGACCACCAGAGTTCTGGGGAAGAAAAAGAAAATGAAAGAAATCGACAAGAGCAAGGTCAGAATTAGAGGTGTAGACATGAATATATAGAAACACAATTCTTCCATGCAATGAAGGACACTTCCGTTGTTGTTTCATTAGGTTGCACTTGCTGTCTGGAAAGCTATTCAGCCTCACGGGGCAGTGTTTTTCTAAAAAATAAAATTAAAAAATAATTATGGCTGTGTTAATCTACTTATCAAACGCACGTTTTATGTCCACATCAGTCCCGAATCGGGGGTTCACCAGTTTTTCAGTGGCTTCTTACACAATGCGATATGGCAAATTCTGAAGGATATACAGTGAGAGGAAAAAAACAAAAAAAACAAAAACAAATCACAACATCAGAAGGTTGTGCAGTCAATCTGAAAATAGGAAAATCATTGCTTCCCGACGCTGAATAATATTCACAACAGTAAGTGCAACAAAGACGTGGACAGGAATGGGACTTGAAACAAAAGCAATCGATCTAACTTAATCCGTGAAGAGATATACCACATGCTCGCTGCGCTTGGCGAAGGCGGGTTGGGGTGAGGCGAGGGGGCGGGAGGGAGGAAGGAGACTGAGCAGGAAGGGAGAGCAATATGGGGACGAGCCGGGGTGACGGAGGGGAAGTGGGTGAAAGAGGGTGGTGGAGCGAAGTTTTCTGCTGTGTGAAGCCGCGTATCTGGCTATGGCCGTACAACTGCAAGTCCGTGTGTCTGGCCATGGACGTACAACTGCAAGTCCGTGTGTCTGGCCATGGACGTACAACTGCAAGTCCGTGTGTCTGGCCATGGACGTACAACTGCAAGTCCGTGTGTCTGGCCATGGACGTACAACTGCAAGTCCGTGTGTCTGGCCATGGTATGATGTACAACTGCAAGTCCGTGTGTCTGGCCATGGACGTACAACCGCACGTCCGTGTGTCTGGCCGTAGATGTACAACTCACCAAGTCCATGTGTCTGGCCATGGTATGATGTACAAATGCAAGTCCGTGTGTCTGGCCACGGACGTACAACTGCAAGTCGTGTGTCTGGCCGTAGATGTACAACTCACCAAGTCTGTGTGTTTGGCCATGGTATGATGTACAAATGCAAGTCCGTGTGTCTGGCCATGCACGTACAAATGCAAGTCCGTGTGTCTGGCCATGCACGTACAACTAACTGCAAGTCCGAGTGTCTGGCAGCCTATTCCTGAGGGTGGCTGCAGCATGGCGGAGTGACCTTGCCATTCCCTGATAGCTGCTTTGTCAGTATCTGTGTTTTCGTGCAGGAAGCAATGGACACGTTGTACTGACGTGTGTGTGTATGTGTGTGTGTGTGTGTGTGTGTGTGTGTGTGTGTGTGTGTGTGTGTGTTGTTGTTGTTGTTGTTGTTGTTGTTGGTGGTGGTGGTGGTGTGTGTGTGTGTTGTTGTTGTTGGTGGTGGTGGTGGTGGTGGTGTGGTGGTGGTGTGTGTGTGTGTGTGTGTGTGTGTGTGTCCAGTAAAGTAGCGCCTAACCTGAGTCGCACCAACGACTACTACGGCCTCCTCGGGTTTTTTTACGCGCAAAAAGAAACAAGAGATATCAACCACAAACAAAACTTTGTCACAACTGTGAGATGATCTTTAACACGAAACCTAAGCTGAATCGACACTTAATGAAATCGACATCAGCGCATGAGTAACAGGAGAGATACCGACACTGGCTTTTTCTTTCTCACACCATCCAGGTCTCGGCCGCTCGACCGTTCGACTCATTGTTAGTTGCTTAGTTTTTCGTACACGACATTGCCTGTGGCCGAGGCTGAAAGAGGTGGCTTGCCCACGACATCTTGTGGTAATTAACTGTGCGATCGTACTGTTCCTACCGGTACATCCAATTTCAGTGCACTGTGAGAACCTGTGTCCCTCTCGCCACCTCCTCCCCCTCCCGCCCCTACCCAGCCCCCCCCCCCCCCCCCCCCCCGTCCCATCTGAGTTACCCCCCCCCCCCCCCCCCCTTCGCCCCCCGTCCCATCTCTGAATCTGACTCATGAGTCTCTGTGGGCACGATGATCTGCCGCGTATGCAGAAATTAAGATATTTTGTTGTTGTTTGTTTCTGTTTTCCTTCCTAAGAATCTACACATACCACATTCCCCCCCGCAAAGCTTGGGGCAGGTCAGAATATAGCTCTGGGTGGTTTAATTTACCTACTGCCAGGAATTCCGATTTTCTGTTTTATTCCCTCTAAGTTCATTCAACTTCACTTCTCCCCAGTCATCTCAAGAATTATCATTATTACTATGTACAGTGAATCAGACGTTTGCTTGTGATTCGGTAATATTTCGTTTCGCCCTTATCTCTGTGATAAAAAACTGTGTTTTCCGCCACGATGTAATCTACACTTTTTGACATGGGTTGAATCTCTCAAGTCAGGGTTAATATCATCTCTCGCTCTCGGCTTCTCGCCCTCTCGGCCTTTTTGTCGCCCTTCTCTCTTCGAGGAGGAATCTCACTAGCGAGCACTTAAATAGGCATTTCTTGCACAATGTTGTCAAGAAAATACAAAACCACCTGGTGAAAAAAATATGTAGTAACTGAAAACGTATATATAAAATTATGAAGTACAGTGCCGCTATCATGCGAACGGATCCGCATTTATCGCATTCAAACTTTTCGGGGAAAAAAACAAACAAAAACAACCAACCTGTCAACACTGAACAGGACACACACGCACGCAGGCATGCGTGCACCACTGACACACATACACACCGCAATACCGCTTTATGCATGCTCCTCGGGTGTAGACAAAGACCGTATTGCTGCAGTTTCATGTACCCCCACTGGGTGTTTTTGAAATAAATTTCTTGACTTGCAGCTGTACGATCTTGGGAGTAGTGCATTCTAAGCTCTCTCTCTCTCTTTCGAGTTCGAGTTCGAGTTCTCTCGCTTTCTGAAAGTATTTTCAACGATTTTGCTGTTACTGTTTGTTTATTACTATTAATAGGGAAGTATTATATTTTATTTGTTTGTATATTGTTTATCATGTTTAAATATTAATCGAGTTGTTTGTAAAGTTAGTTTTTTGTTTGTTTTTGTTTTTTGTTTTCATATAATTGTTTCTCCATTGTTCACTTATTCAGTAGTTTAGCAAGGACTAGTTATTAGACAGGTCTAAATGAACCTAAACTATAATCCTTGGAAAAAAAGTTTTCGAGTTCGAGTTCCTTCCCCCCCCCCCCCCCCCCCCCCCTCTCTCTCTCTACGCCACCTCCACTTTGTACCACGCACGTGCACGTTAGGTTGCCTTTGAGACAACGTCAACGCGGAACCGGCATCGTCTCACGCAAACCCCTGCTCTACCCCCCCCCCCCCCCCCCCCGTCCCCGGCGCCCCTACCCCCATCCGCCCGTAGCATCGCCCTAAACTGACACGCAGTTTTGCTAAATCGTCCAATGTTCATACCCTCCCTCATAATGACGGGAGAGAGGACAAAGTATTATGAACTGTTTGATGGTGTTGATTTTGCACAAAGCTTGTTCAGTACAATGATGCAAGTGAGTTTGCGTTTGTTTTGGGTTGTTGTTTTTGCTCTCTCTTTTTCTTGTTCTTTTGTGTGTGTGTGTGTGTGTGTGTGTTTGTGTGTGTGGTGGGGGGGGGGGGGGTGTGGTGGTGTTCTTTTGTTGTTGTTTAAAAATAATAATTTGTTTAGTTTGTTTTTGGTGTGTGTTTGGTGTTGGTGTTTATCCTCTTTTCTCCTTCTTCTTCGTCTTCATATATATATATATATATATATATATATATATATATATATATATAT
>JABMCL010002073.1:1560000-1562500 GCA_018857735.1 Alviniconcha marisindica
TTGGTCCCCAGAGTTGACTAGGCAGCCACCGTTGATAGTACTGCAACACTACAACCGAGATTTTCGTTTGTTTCAGACAGTTGAGACTCACCAGCGATGTCAAGTTGACTAGGCAGCCACCGTTGATAGTACTGCAACACTACAACCGAGATCCCGATGGATAGGCCTGTTGCTGATCCTGAGACGGTTCTGAAAGAAGAACTGCCAGCCACAGCAAGCTGGGGCGAACTGCAGAGCAGCAACATTCAAGACGACAGACAAAAGTGTTCCGAAAGCACAGCAAGCTGGAGCGAACAGCGGAGCACCACCGTTCAAGACGACGGACAAACGTGTCCTGAGAGATGTCCCGAAGATAGCACTATCGCAGAGTGGGTGAACCACGATGACACAACACGGACTGCAACTACCGCTGCGGTTGCCTTGCCGACGGGTGATGCCGCAAATGGAAGATCAGGCGAGAGGGATGACAGGAAAGAAGCTGATCTAGTTGAAAATGGGAGCACCGAAAGAGCCGACACTGAACAGGTTCGCGGCTCCAACGCCGACTCGTCTGTTGGTAAAGCAGGATACGAGAGTATTTGCAGGGAGCTCGAACAAAATCCCGTTGAAACAGACTTGTCCGCATCCGATGACACTCAATGGAAAGTTGAAATGGAGTTGTCTACGACCGAGGCAGCACCGGTCAGTGCTGAAGCGGCATCACAGTCAGCTCGAGAGGCGCAGGATGGTGCACAACAATACAATGCAGCCGACACCGCACAAACCGAGGCAAAAACGGTTTCCTCTTCAATGACAACCAGCATGGGCAGCAGATTTGCTGAAACAGAGGCGCGTAACACGGACAACAGCTCTGACTCCTTGCAGACCGGTGATTTTCCGAGTTTGGACGCCTCACACGTAGGCGGGAAGACCAGAAATGTTCCAGCTGTTGCCAGAGATCGCCAGACCTCCGGAATGCCGGGTTCAGGCATGGGGCATGCCCTCCATGGTGACAGGGAGAGGGGAGAATCATCATCGTTTGAGAAGCCTGCTGATGACTGCACTCTGCCAGGCGTGGCGCCGGATATGCGGTGTCCTTCAAGTAAGGTTGGAGTTGAAAATCGAATGAAGTAGTATTTACCACTTGCTCTTGGTGATTGTGTTGCAAATTAACATTGCCAAATTAGTCTGTTTATCTCATCCTTCCAACCGCTACTGCCTCTCCTTGCTCCTGCTTTTTTTTTTTTTGTTGTTTTTTTTTTTTTTGGGGGGGGGGGGGGGGGGGGGGGGGGGGCGAGAAAAGGAAGGATGTTCACATGCTACATGGTATTTTGTCCCAACAGCAAAAGCATTTAAAGATGAAAACTGACCCCGTTGGGACCGTGTGATATGACAGCATATAACAAGGATGATATTCACTACAGCAGCAGATGTAGTCTACAATAGGATCAGTAGGTGTGTAGCCAGTATGCGGTATTGTCAGCTGGTACGCAACTTTTTGGTCTTTTTATTTCCATTTTATATTATACGCTGTTACTTTTCAACAGCTTTGTGCTCTTTAAAGGGTACCTGCTCTAGAAATTACGCGATGATGATACTGAGAATGAGCATGACGATGCAAAGCTTGTGTTATGCACGTAGGTTTCAGCAGTCCCGATAACAGCCTTGTGCACGTCGCTGGGATGGACCAGAGCATGGACCTGAACTTGCTCCAGCTGTACTTTGGAAACGCCAAGCGCTCAGGAGGAGGCACCTGCACCATCCGCGATGACCAGCGTCACCAACGCCAAGCATACGTCATTCTGTCTTTTGAAGACCCGGAAGGTGGGTTGTGCCCTCAAGCAGTCTGGTCGAGTGTTGGGGCGGGTTAGAGGTGAACAAAAACGACTACTAACTGGTTGTAAAGATCGATAGTTCCCAAGGTCTTCACGGTCGTGTGTTAGCAATAGATTTTTGTTACGGAAACGTCTTCTCTGTCGTAGCTCACGTGTGACTCGTCCTGAAGTGACACAGTGCGGTTTACGGGAGGTTAACTTCCAAAAACTGTAACTAAGCCTCAGTTTGGTTCTGCTAATACTGCGCACTTAGTAAACTACGGTATTCACCTTCAGGTACACATCATTTCCAGTCACAGCTTGTAGCAAAAACAAACAACCAAAAGAAGAAATTAAGCAGGTGCCTACGGCTGACACGGGTCTGTCCGGATTGAACACGATCAGTGTGCTGAAACCAGTGAAAGTGTACTGTGTTTGTCTATGTACAGTGAATGATTGGACAGTAAAGCTACGTTCAAAGCGAAAACAACAACCCAAACAAAACAAACAACAAACAAACAAAACTACGCACATATGTTGGCCTTTGTTAGGGTATAGTACATCAAGTGTGTGTGTGTGTGTGTGTGTGTGTGTGTGTGTGTGTGTTGTGTGTGTGTGTGTGTGTGTGATGAGAAAAGCTTTAAAGTGTTGCAGTGTATTTGCTCATGTAAGTAATTAAGTACGATTTCACTGGTCTCAGCATTTTG
>JABMCL010002073.1:1567500-1575000 GCA_018857735.1 Alviniconcha marisindica
GAGTTTATGGACCTTTAGATGTACAGCCTCTGGTAGAGTCTATGGACCTTTAGATTACAGCCTCTGGTGGAGTTTATGGACCTTTAGATGTACAGCCTCTGGTGGAGATTATGGACCTTAAGATTACAGCCTCTGGTGGAGTTTATTGAACTTTAGATGTACAGCCTCTGGTGGAGTTTATGGACCTTAAGATTACAGCCTCTGGTGGAGTCTATGGACCTTTAGATGTACAGCCTCTGGTGGAGTTTATGGACCTTTAGATGTACAGCCTGTGGTGGAGTCTATGGACCTTTAGATTACAGCCTCTGGTGGAGTTTATGGACCTTTAGATATACAGCCTCTGGTGGAGTCTATGGACCTTTAGATGTACAGCCTCTGGTGGAGTTTATGGACCTTTAGATGTACAGCCTCTGGTGGAGTTTATGGACCTTTAGATGTACATCCTCTGGTGGAGTTATGTACCTTGTATTTTACACGCATGCCGGGTGAGAGTTACCGTAGGCGACTCGGGTCTTTGTTGCGCTTGTGTGACATTTCTCATCCAAGGGACAGAACTGCAGAACGCGGATCGATGAGTGTGGGACATCCTAGAAGGTTTGAAGAGAGGCGAGCGAAACGGGATCCGAACGAAGCAAAGCAGGAATTAAGCAATGGGCTCGAATCTGACGAGTTGTCAGCTGTAACAACATTATAGGTGATCGATGACACCGCACGGTGAGGCTCGACTGTCAATCAGGTCACAGGTTCATGGCAACAGGTCTTTGACATTGCCGCGGTTTATTTTTTTTCTTTACTAATAATATCTGTGATAAAAGAATAAAATAAAATAAAGCCACCGTGTGCGTCGTTCATGCAATGGCAGACGCGTGTGGCGACCAGGACTAGGTTTTCGGTGTAAGTGAAATGAAGAGAAACCGATAAAAACTAAGTGTGATGTGGTCCAACTGAACACAGCAAAATACATGACAACCTATTTCAACCTTGTGACCTAGTTCTGCACGCAGGCGATCAACTTTGCGCGAGGATCAAAGGACGACTGGAACGCCTGACACGTCAACACTGAAAACGTTCTTCTTGCTGCTGTGTTGTTTTTAGTTTGCCTTTACACATACAGACAGGCCTGCAGAAGTGAAAGCATTTCTATCAACCCACCTGGTTAGTGAATTATGGAAGTCCACTAGTCTTAAACTAATTATTCTTCGCCAAGTGAAAGCATTTCTATCAACCCAACCCACCTGGTTAGTGAATTGTGGAAGTCCACGAGTCTTAAACTAATTTTTCTGGGCCAAGTGAAAGCATTTCTATCAACCCACCTGGTTAGTGAATTGTGGAAGTCCACTAGTCTTAAACTAATTATTCTTCGCCAAGTGAAAGCATTTCTATCAACCCACCTGGCTAGTGAATTATGGAAGTCCACTAGTCTTAAACTAATTATTCTTCGCCAAGTGAAAGCATTTCTATCAACCCACCTGGTTAGTGAATTGTGGAAGTCCACTAGTCTTAAACTAATTATTCTTCGACAAGTGAAAGCATTTCTATCAACCCACCTGGTTAGTGAATTGTGGAAGTCCACTAGTCTTAAACTAATTATTCTTCGCCAGGGATTTCCCTGACAACACATTTGCTTTCTCCATGTAGCCCACATCCCTTGCAGTTTTAGCAAAGTGAAAATGATGACGACATTGCGTCGCAGATGACGTGGCTCTGATTTCTTCTCTGACGATCGAAACGTTAGATAAACTGAGAGAACTCATCGCAGGAGGCTTACAATGTTGTTGTTGAAAGTGACTGGCCCTAAGGGCTGGCAGTTTGGGGTCACGACTCGTTCGGAGGCCTTGCCATCCGTGTTGGGCAACCGGGCGAGGACACTTCTGCAGTCCTGTGCACACTTGATGAGAGAGAGAGAGAGAGAGAGAGAGAGAGAGAGAGAGAGAGAGAGAGAGAGAGAGAGTCTGATTGATTGATTGATTGATTAAACGTTATTTCTCAACGGTGAAGATACTAGCGCAAAGGCCGACTCACATATCTGCCGTTGCTACAGTACTACTAATAACCAAGACATTCACAGTCAAAGAGAGAGAGAGAGAGAGGGAGAGAGAGCTCAAAAACTTCATTTCTATTTTGCAATGATTGGAGAGAGAGAGAGAGAGAGGGAGAGCTCAAAAACTTCATTTCTATTTTGCAAGGATTGGAGAGAGAGAGAGAGAGAGAGAGAGAGAGAGAGAGAGAGAGAGAGAGAGAGAGAGAGAGAGATAAAAATCATTTCTATTTTGCAAGGATTGGAGAGAGAGAGAGCTCAAAAACTTCGTTTCTATTTTGCAAGGATCGGAGAGAGGGAGAGAGAGAGATCAAAAACGTCGTTTCTATTTTGCAAGGACTGGAGAGAGAGAGAGAGAGAGAGAGAGAGAGAGAGAGAGAGAGAGAGAGAGAGAGAGCCGATCAGGCTAAATCTGACCTACTTCTTTACTACTCCACTGTCCACAGCCCTACAGCACGTTCGGGACTCTCTGACGGCTCACAGCTTCAAAGGCAAGACGCTGCACGTAGAGCCTGTGCCCGTGACGGACACAATCCTGGTCCGTAACCTGCCCCGCGCTCCACTGCTGACCGAGGAGTCGCTGAAGAACCTCTTCTCCAACACCCGCTACAGCGGTGGTGAGGGCGTCATCTCCGTCATTCTGGATGTCGGCAACAACTACGCCCTCATCGCTTTTGCTGACCCCAGCGGTAAGTCGTTGTGAGCAGAAGAACTTGGACACGGCTGTGTTGAGTACAGCCAGAGTCCCGCTAATCGTTAGTGAAAATTGGTTCGAAAAAACAGCTAATCTGGGTTGCACTGATGGTTCCAGGACGTGTGCATGTTTGCCTGCGCTTTGCTGTTGACGTTGGATCGTCTGGTGTATGCATGTTTCATCAGTGTATTGATTCTGATGTCCATTCCTGTTTTGAATTGTGAAGTGCTTTGAGCCAGTCAAGTTGGATTAGGCGCTATATAAGAATTACATATTATTATTATTATTATTATAAAACTGTGTTTAATTTTATTCGGAGATCAGTAAAGCAGACGGTGGTGTGTTTTACGCCAAAATAACGGGGATTTGCTTGTGAATTGTTCTGCCTGTTGGACACATGTTTTGTGAGGGTTAGTTCCTTTAAGACGCGTGTGTAAATCCCCCCTCCTCTCTCCCCCCCCCCCCCCCCCCCCCCACACACACACTTTACAGCTAAATCACTGCGCATGTTGTTTAAGGATATTTCACCAGAAAAGATTTTTAACTTTTTGAAAGAAATTAATATTTTTGGAAACATTTAAATTTGAGATCGTTTTTAGTTATGTTTATGTTTTCATCATTTAAGTATGGTTTTAAAACTGTATATAGACCCATAGACATTATTAAAAATTAAATATATAATATGAGATGTGTATCGCCCTGATATTACCGCACCGGTTGACTGGGCGTAAAACACCAACTTACTTACTTACTTACTTACCCCTCTCCCCTTGCCTCGCGAAAATTGCATGGTTTATTTTTGTTAACTCATCTCCTCATTATTGCATGCGTTCTATATTAACTGTCTGTCCGAATTGTATGTGGGCAGTTGCGTCACGGGTAGCCGGTCGAAAGATTCAGTACCACCAGCGTCAGCTGGACATCAGTCTCTTCAACGACTGTCTGGGACCGTCCGGAGGGCTGGCAGAGCAGCCGTTGAAAAAGCCTCAGCCCGAACAGATCACGGAGGTGGAGCGCGTGAAGAAGATATCCCTGCTGACCAAAGTCCCGTCCCTGGCGTCACGTCTCCGGGACGTCTTGGAGCAGTGCCACGCCCGCCTGGACCCGCCTGACAACGCTGGAGAGTCGCAGCAAGTCTCGTTGGTGTGCACTCTCTCTGCCGACGTCGAGGGAGCTCCCTGCTTGGCGGCGTCGTGGACGGAAGATGCCACCAGTGCCTTGAACGACCACCTGCAGAAGTCCGTCTACGTGAAATCGGAGCCGCTGAATGCAGATGCTGGTGGTGGTGGCGTTACATGGGTCCAGAATCTGGCGGACGAAGCCGGCGTAGGCGCAGTCTTTGACGAGAAGGCGGGAACAGTCTACGTCTTGTGCGACAGAGATGAAAGCCGAGAGCGCGTTGACGCTATCATCGCCCGCATCCAGGCAGGAAATACGAAACGGCGCGAAGCGAAAGTCACGCTACAAGTACCGATTGCTAAAGGAAAACTGCCTCTGCTCAAATCTCACCATGTCGGGAAAGAAATCCGAGAGAAATTTCCTGAGCTTTGCGTCGCCTTTGAGATGGATAAGGGCCGCGTCAGTCTAGAAGGAGCGGAAGAAGCAGTCAGCGCCATGCGGGCGTCAGTCGAAGAAGTTTCCGGACTCGTCAAAAGCAAAGCTCACCGCTGGAATTCACCCGCGGCTTCTCTGCTTCAGTCTTCCACAGAAGCCAGAAATGCTGTAGAAATGGCCTGCAGGAAGGAAAGCTCAGAGGGATCCGTACACTTCAACGACAGCGGATTCGAAGTTTACTCCTTTTGCGAAGAAGAAGCAGAGCAGATGCTGTCGAGAGGAGCGGATGCGGTGAAAGAAAAAATCCTCCAGATTGACGAGGGGTTGAAAACTGCCCTGGGATTGCCAGAGTGGGAGGACTTCAGAAAGTCTATAGAGGAAGAGAGTGAAGGGCTGGTACTGTTTGTTCAGACTGACGCCTCCCTCACCATGGTAGGAGTTGGTCCAGCTGCCCACGAGCGCTTCAAAGCCGTGGATGAGTTCCTCGAAGAGCACGTGCTCCTCAAGCGGACGATAGCTCTGGGGATGCCGTTCCCTGCCGTTCTCCAGACCCTGCTGCGGAAGAAACACGAAGATGAGCACCTGCGCGTGCACGACTTCGCTCTCGGGAAAAACGCGTGCGAGGTCGTCGTGGAAGGCAACAAGGCCGGAATCCAAACTATGGAAGAACTAGTCAAGGAACTAACGAATCTGTCAGCACTTCCCCAGGAATGAAACCCTCTTATAAGGACATCATTTTTTATTTTATTTTGAGATGTGGGTCACGATTGAAAGTATTTGTGGCACAGGCTACGTGTTTCTGCTCGTTTTAATCATTGTTGGTCAAAATGCTTGCATGTTGTAGTAGTATTCTTTCTTCAGACGTAAGAAATTGTGACAACCACCAAAATTAATGATGATTAAAACTGAAAATTAAAAAAGAAGAAGTGGCTTTTGTTCAGTCTGAAGACCCAAAAGAGAAGTGCACACAAGGTCGGTCCACTTCAATCAACCGCCACGTGCCTCTATGCACACCACAGGCACTCGATGGTAGATATTACTCACCGGCTGAGGCTTTCGCTACCGGGTTGGCTCAAGCACAGGAATGGGGAGACTCGTGCTGCGCACATCCCCTCCCCCCCCCCCCCCCCCCCCCACCCCGCTCTCCCCCCTCCCCCGTGTGATACCAGTTTTCACTTCGCGTCTAGATTTAATAATTTTAGGAAGAAGAAGAAAGGAAACGGAGTGCAAAAGCACTCAAGGAACTGTAATATCATACATGTACTTATCACGCACACATGCACGCTTGCACGCGCGCGCGAACACACACACACACACACACACACACACACACACACACACACACACACACACACACACACACACACACACACACATATCTTGCCTGCTTGCAGTCTCCGTGCAGGCTAGACTAGGCGGGTTGGATTCTTCGCGATATCAGAGTGGCTGGTTGTTCCCCACTAGCTAAACATACACTGACTAGACACATCCGCACTTGGCAAAAGACACAATTCCCCAAACTAGGTCTCACGGTTGCTTGAAAGATTGTTTATTGACACTCGCTACAGTGAATACAAAAACCTTGCTTGAAAGATCGTTTACTGACCCTCGTTACAGTGAATACAGAAATCCTTGCTTGAAAGATCGTTTACTGACGCTACAATGAATACAGAAAACCTTGCTTGAAAGATCGTTTACTGACGCTACAATGAATACAGAAAACCTTGCTTGAAAGATCGTTTACTGACGCTACAATGAATACAGAAAACCTTGCTTGAAAGATCGTTTACTGACACTCGCTACAGTGAATACAGAAAACCTTGCTTGAAAGATCGTTTACTGACACTCGCTACAATGAATACAGAAAACTTTGCTTGAAAGATCGTTTACTGACGCTACAATGAATACAGAAAACCTTGCTTGAAAGATCGTTTATTGACACTCGCTACAGTGAATACAGAAAACCTTGCTTGAAAGATCGTTTACTGACACTCGTTACAGTGAATACAGAAAACCTTGCTTGAAAGATCGTTTACTGACACTCGCTACAGAGAATACAGAAAACCTTGCTTGAAAGATCGTTTACTGACACTCGCTACAATGAATACTGAAAACCTTGCTTGAAAGATCGTTTACTGACACTCGCTACAATGAATACTTAAACCTTGCTCTAAAGATCGTTTACTGACATTCGTTACAGAAAACCAAAACCCGAATTTTGAAAATGAAATGCCAAGAGTAAGTAAGTACAGTAACTTGGTGTTTTACGCCCAGTCAACCATTACGGTTATATCAGGGCGATACATACCCAAGAGAACGTATGTGAAAACAAAGCTATATAATGAAGGAACAAGCTACCCTCGAGTGCCATTAAACTTCTCCGAGACCTCGACTATTGAGCACCGGGTATCTTCACTAGTGTGAATTTTTTTTTATATTAAAAATAAAATCGAAATTGGTGATCATCTTCACAGCTGCAATAAATAAGATAATCGGGCTTGTACGCATCACACAGTCCTATTTAATCCACACGATAAGCACTTGCCGCACTGAATCTATTTTCGGACACACACACAACACACACACACACACACACACACACACACACACACACACACACACACACACACACACACACACACACACACACACACACACAGAGGGCGCGTGATCTTCGCACAACATCATTATCTCTTCCTGTATAATGTTTTTCAATGTGACACAAATATACTACAGGCTTATGAATCACTCAGATTTCTGAGACTGGCCATTTTCCCATGTATGTACGTTTTACATCAAGTCTCATGCTTACACGCATTAGTGTGCATGACGAGAGAGAGAGAGAGAGAGAGAGAGAGAGAGAGAGAGAGAGAGAGAGAGAGAGAGAGAGAGAGAGAAAAAGAGAGAACTCGAAAACTTTATTTTACAAGGATTGTAGTTTAGGTTCAGTCAAAAACCTGTCTAACAACTAGTCCTTGCTAAGCTACTGATGACATAGATATCAAATTACAGGCATTATTTATATACATATAAGCATGAATGAGTGAGTGAAACGTTATACATGAGAATTTCCACACAAAACATAGAGTCCTCACAGCGCCAGATGAACACATGCCATACATCATTCAGTTACATATTATGAGCATACGATGAGCATATTATGAGCAAATGAAGCAGCAGAACATCTGATCAGTTCATATGACTACTATCGGAA
>JABMCL010002073.1:1577500-1585000 GCA_018857735.1 Alviniconcha marisindica
AGTCGTTCCCGAAGTCATCGGGCAAGTTGTGAAAAGTCCGACGTTTGATCAGCAATTTTCTGACGACGGTCTCGAAGACGCCGCCGGCGACGACGACGACGAAGTTTCAGAGGCAGGCAACCGCACTGCCGTCTGGGATGGAACTACGATCCTGATCCTGGTCCTGTTTGCCGCTGTCAGGTTTCTATACGACATGTGGTCATCTGACTTTACACTGACGGGTCATGGTTTCCACGACGGCTTTGGTCTGTCTGGAAACCAGACATAAGCAAAAACCTTCGCCAACTTAATTTTTGTTATTGTTTTACCCGAGTGTGTAAATGTCGATTAAGACTGGACACAAAAGATAAACAAGAGCCGGAGCCATTTTCTGTTCTTTTAACGTTTATTTTTGTATACTTGATGCATAATTACGTCAATGCTTTCTTTGATGTCATGATTTCTTCTTCTTCTTCTTTATTAAAAAACACACACTGTTTTACTGTCAGATCAGATGCATTAGCAGAATGTAGGTATATTTACATGTATTTATTTGCTTCTAGTATATATAGTTTCAGTCGTCTTATCTTTTTCGACTTTTTAGCCCCGAAATAAACTTTTCTTCGCAGTTGCTTTACTGTGTTCATTTAGCCCCCCCCCCCCCCCTCCCCCAACACACACACACACACATACCCCATCGCGCCCCCTTCTTCCACACTAGTTTGGAGCTTCATTTGCTTGTGGATTCTCTTGAAGAAATGTAAGTCTGTGTGTTATCAGTTTTAGGCAGTTTCGTAAAATTTATGTCTTTCCTCCGTACGCCCCCCCCCCCCCTCAAAATTTACCAGTGGCCTAAAACTGATGATCACACAGACCTTCTCTCTCAAATGTTTTTCCGTTGGAACCAGGAATAGGTCAGAATATAGCCACGCATGCTTCGCCTACTGCCAGGAATTTGTTCTCTATCCTAATTTCCACCTTCCCGGTCCATTCACCTTCATTTTTCCAAATCCTCTTCCTACATTCTAACGCGGTTTCCGTGTGGGCCCACGGAATAAAATAGGTCACCCTGTTCATAGTCACAAGCTGTTTAAGCAAGTTCCCGTGGTGAGTGCCTAGCTCCCGTCCCTAATAAGCCTTATGGTTTCTATGGACGTTAAGCACCATGTTTACTTACTTGAGTGCCTACGGAATATAAAACCGCCTTGATATAACCGCACTGGTTGACTGGGCGTAAAACACCAATTTACTTACTTACGGAATATAAATAGATGACCAAAACACGCATTTTTGTGCATTGATGGAGAGATACAGATGGTTGGTTTTTGACGTTGTAACAGTGAGTTAGACAGACTTGTGATACGGTGATGTGAACAGGGGTGAAATAATTTTAAAATGTGTGCTTTGTCCATGAGGTGACCCTATGCGGTTGGCGGTTCGCTAAAATCCGAGAACTGGTTACAGGGAGCACTGACTGAAGGGAGAATACTGAGCAAGAATTTACCTGATTTCAAGCTTTCGCCTATTCCCGCCCTTGTCGAAATTCTTCCTTCCAACCCCCCCCCCCCCCCCCCCTCATCTGAGCCACCACCACAAGCTTGACATACAGTCAGTGACATAAATATGACATGTCACTTGACGACAAGCAATAGGTGACATGCCACAAGCACGTTAATAATTTTCAGCAACCGTGACGGCCAGCATAGGCTGAATGACTCAGCGAAATGTGCACAGCTAGCTACACGAAATGAAGAGAACAACATTCAGAAGCAGGAAGCGTATCGTGCACACAACACCGCAAACACCAAATGTCATTATATACAACGGCTAAATTACCTTATATACAACGGCTAAATTACCTTATATAAACGGCTAAATTATCTTATATACAACGGCTAAATTACCTTATATAAACGGCTAAATTACCTTATATACAACGGCTAAATTACCTTATATACAACGGCTAAATTACTAAATTACCTTGTATACAACTGCTAAATTACCAGGTAAATTTTAAAACGGCAAAAATATTATGCCAACAGTAAAACAGCATACAATGCTCGTGCAATCATTTCGATCGCTATCCCAAGCCATTCTGAGGCGGGGCCGGTTTCGCCATAGGAAGCTACTTAGTTACGGCATAGGTGGAGTCGTTTCGTTCCATAAGTACAAATACACACGCACTAACATAGGTTTATTTACACACTTGGCACACCGCGGGTGTTCACATCAAAGAGGCACGCGCGTGCGCACGCACGCACACACACACACAAACGCGCGCGCGCACGCACGCACACGCATACACACACGCACACACACGCGCGCACGCACAAACACACACACCATCACACACACACACACACACACACACACACACACACACACACACACACACACACACGCATACACACAGCACACACACACACACCATCATTGACACACACACACACACGCACGCACGCACGCACGCACGCACACACTGACACACATACACACACACCCTTCCCCCCTCACACATACACACACACGCCGGCACACACGACGATGGTGCTGGATCATCGATTGCCAATAAGCCGCCAGTCATTTAGATGTTATACGACCTGTAGCTGTGCCCTAGCAAAGCACTAGACCGTACCAAAAATGCCGGGTGGGATACCGCCATTTATTGAGATAGACACCGCTATTCAGTCTTTTCAGCGCTACATACGTTGGCTCATTTACTTCAGCATTTGCCCCACATAGCACCGAAGTGCAGAGCAGTTCTATTGCCCGGCTGACGAACTATTAATATGTCGGAAAGCGGGTATGATAGGGTAGTACAGTTTTTCTTCTTCCAGTGTTGGGACAGGGAGCCCAGGGCGATCACCTCGACTTTCACACAGCCTCCGAGTTCTCGGTACATATCTCAGTCTCTCTCTGTCTGTCTCTGCCTCTGTCTGTGTCTGTCTGTGTCTGTGTCTGTCTGTCTGTCTGTCTGTCTCTCATATTTTGTTTTTCATGTACCACCAATGAACAGCAAGTGCGGCTCAAAAGCGAACAACAATTTAACTTCAACTGAACGCGATAATTTCGAACACTAAAATAGGAAATAACCCTGATAATCAGTTTGAACACTAAAACAGGAAATTACCGTCTCGTGTAACAGTGATCAGTGTAGTATATACAGACGTGCGACAGGGGACAACAGACGAAGAAGAGCGAGCAGGAAGGCGATGTCAAGTGCCTGTGGAACACGAGGTGGCCGGGTTGGTCGGGGAGTGGCGAGCTCCGTGGCCCCGGTTTTTCCCGGTCGAACCGGCAACATCAGTCATAGCCATGCTTTCGTTCGTGCCGGCCAGACACACTCGATGAGAATGCGACACGGAAAACACGCTTAAAAAACACGTACGTTGTTGCTGTCAAATGTTCCCCCTATTACGTTTTGTTTCGTTTTTGTTTTCTGTGTCCGTGCTTTTCTTTCTTTCTTTTTTTCTTTGCTTTTTTTCGCCTTGATATAACCGTAATGGTTAAATCAATCAGTCAGTATTTTATTTCAGTTATGTCTGTTCACACCGAGGTGATATTAGACCACACACACACAAAAATTATGTTAAATTTATCCACAGGACTATGAACAGTCAATTTAACAATATGATTGATAACATCGGTATTATACAAGCATTTAAGTCATATCCATTTTTTTGGAAATAACTCTGTGGTAATAGGACATTCAAGTAGTATGTGTTTTTTTTAACAGATAAGATATTTTTGCAAACGCATGTCACATTCTGTGAATATTTAGTATTCCGTGAATTTACTGTAGACGCAACTTGTATATTACTCTTGCTAAATATCTTGAACAAGAATGTATATCGTAAATTTACTTTTTTCAAGTTGTTTGTACACAGTCTTCTCAAGTATTGAAGTAATCTCACGAGACGAGGGTAGTAGGTTATATCCTGCTACTGATATAACCGTAATGGTTGACAGGGCGTAAAACACCAAGTTACTTACTGTGTTGTTTATGCGGGACTGCAGGGAAGGCTGGCTTACAATGACCGACCGGCCACGAAACGTCGACGTTATGTACTTACCGCTGGCTTCAGTAACACAATCGATCAGTTACTGAGTTCACCGCTGAGGATAACGGGTAAGCATTCTGTCACGTATGTATTTGCTTATTTGTAGCCTGGTTTTTAATTTAGGACTTAGCCGGAAATGCTACCGGACTGGCGTGTGTCGCTGTAAGTCAGTCCAGTCAGCGAAGTCAGTGCAGTACAACTGATGCTGACTGAAGATGAAAACTAACCGAAGATCACTAACTAATGTTTTCGTGACAATTAGATTGTCATCTGTCTGTCTGTCTGTCTGTCTCTCTGTCTCTGTCTCTCTCTCTCCCTTAATCAGTAGTCGGCAAGGTCTAGTTAGTTGTTAGACAGGTTCAGTAAATGAACATAAACCAAACTACAGTCCTTGAAAAATAGTCTTCAAAATCAATCTCTCTCTCTCTCTCTCTCTCTCTCTCTCTCTCTCTCTCTCCCCCCGAGGCAGGGGTAGAGGTGGGTGGGGTGGGGGGGGGGGGGGTCAGTATACGCACACGTGTGTGCGTGCGTGCGTGCGTGTGTGTGTGCGTGCGTGCGTGCTGGCGAGGAACCATAACCACATTATCTGTTACTAGGATCCGTTTTGCCCCCTCACATAGCCTGCGTCAGTCACACGCGCTGCCGGCATTACGCAATAAGCCACGCCTCTTTCTAATGCCGACTCAGGCCTTCACCCACTTGCACCGGCCCCGCTTGGCGAGGAGATGAAGCAATGTCAAGTCCACCGCTGCACAGTAGTTATGTTGCAAGAAGGGGGCCGACTTGCCGGTAGTTCAGTGAAAGCCCGGTTCTCTCGCAGTAGAGAGGAAGCGCTTTAATATCACCCACTCCCTTTGAAGGCGTTTCATGCGGCTGAAGGCGAGGAATACGTGTAGTGTTCGGGTACTTCCGCTGTTGGCCGTCAGTGAACTGGCATATTATCTCCGAGACTGAGGTAGGTTTTTAGTTTGTGCTTCTGGATATTACTTATTAGTTAGGTGTGTTCATTTGCTGTTTGTGAGGCTGAGTCGGTATGTGTGAGTGGTGTGTGTAGTGGCCGGTGTGTATGTCAGTGTGTGTGTGTGTGTGTGTGTGTGTGAGAGAGAGAGAGAGAGAGAGAGAGAGAGAGAGAGAGAGAGAGAGAGAGGATTAAAAAGAGAAGAAAGAAAAAAGGGGAAAAAAAGACGTTTACGGCGTATCAGATGAGGATTGTGGACGTTCAGTCGTCGACTACCATTTGCTGTACTCATACTGTTTTATGTTGTGTCTTTGGAGCTAGTCGGAACTGTGTAGATAGGGTCTTGCGCCGACACTGGTGCAATTTAGCGGTTTCTCGGAGTCTGATGAGTCTGTTGAATCTGCAGTGTCGTCCGCTTTCTGCCCGAGTCTCAGTGCAGAGGTGACTAGTTCTGTGTGTCACAACCTACTGACTGACACGGTTCAGACTAGTTCCATTTAAACCACGACCACGCTAACTCCTTAATGCAACAACTGGTAATCAGCCAGTACGGCAGCTGAAAGCGTTAATGAAGGCTCTCTCTCTTTCTCTGTCTTTCTCGTCTGTCTGTCTGTCTGTCTCTGTCTCTGTCTCTGTCTCTCTCTCTCTCTCTCTCTCTCTCTCTCTCTCTCTCTCCTCTCTCTCTCTCTCTCTCTCTTCTCTCTCTCTCACACACACACACACACACACACACACACACACACACACACACACACACACACACACGCACACACGCACACACACACAGTCTCTCTGTCTCTGTCTCTCTCTGTCTCTCTCTCACTCTTTCTGTCTCTCTGTCTCTGTCTGTCTGTCTGTTGTCTCTGTCTCTCTGTCTCTGTGTCTCTGTCTGTCTGTCTGTCTGTCTGTCTGTCTGTCTCTCTCTCTCTCTCTCTCTCTCTCTCTCTCTCTCTCTCTCTCTCTCTCTCTCTCTCTCTCTCTCTCTCTCTCTCTCTCTCTCTATGTGTGTCTGTCTCTGTCTCTTTCTGTCTCTGTCTCTCTCTGCCTCTGTCTCTCTCTCTCTCTCTCCCCCCCCCCCCCCCCCCCCCAGCCCCTCTCCTCCTCCTTCCCAGAGAAATAAGCGCGCACGTTGGTGTGCCACGGCGGGTGCAGACTGGCCGCGCGTCCGTGTGTGTGTTGTGTGTGTGTGTGTGTGTGTGTGTGTGTGTGTGTGTGTGTGCGCGCGCGTGCGTGCGTGCGTGTGTATTTATACATACATACATGTGTGTGTGTGTATTTATACATACATGTATGTGTGTGTCAGTGTGTGTGTGTGTGTGTGTGTGTGTGTGTGTGTGTGTGTGTGTGGTGTGTGTGCGTGCGATAGAAAACCGTGTTCATTTGTCGTAACTGAGATTTCTATCGCAGTCTACCAGGCAAAACAAGGGAATCTTTCGCTTCGCTTCTGTTCAGCTGCCGTAGAATCGTTTACGTGAGGAGAGCACACACTAGCAACATTGACACGGTTCCGTTTTTGTGGCGCTCTCATCAGTCAAGGTCACGTAGAGACGTAACACAACATGATTCTAAAAAGTAAACATGGTGCTTAACGTCCACAGAAACCGTACGGCTTATTAGGGACGGGGAGAAGGGGGGAAAGGGGGTATGGAGGTGGGGGGAGAGGGAGATTATATACCTATCGCTACACTGTCACCACCAGAATGATTCCTGCATTAAGATGGGCAGCGATGAGAGCCATTTTAATGTTTCAGTAGGAAGTGATGGACAAAGTCACAAGACGGTGTCCACAAACCACAACCTTTTTGAAGAGAAAGGGGAGCCGAAGCGGTATCGAACCGAGGTCCTTCCGCTTACCAGCCTAACGCCTTACCACTAGGCCAAACCGGCTCACTTTCTGTAGCCTGTAGTAAGTTATAGCCTGAGCTATGAACTACGGCGGCCCTGCTGTACAAACCTCTGTTGCCGGGTGAGCATGGGGCTGACAGCCGCTCGGTCATTGACTGTTCTATGTGCTAGTTTCAAGTTACAGTAGTCTAGTAGTACCGGCGGCTTTAGCCATTGGTCCTGGAGGAAATAGGACTATTCTGTAAAACAGGTCGTCTATATTATGATCTGGTCCATGTAACATAATTATCTCCTCCTCTGCCAGCCCCCCTCCCCCCGCCCCTCCCCATCCCGCCCCTTCCCCCCGCCCCCCTGAAATATCCATCCTCGCTTTAAAACCAGCATTCAAGTATATGTAGGTTGGCCTAGCCGTGAGATCATTAACTGACAAGATTGACTGTGGCTTCAGTGAAAACCAGGCTACAACAGCCGGTTCAAACGCTGCCGGGTTGTATTGTCCTTCCGACTGGCAGACTGGAATGTAGGTCTTGCCTGTCAGTTTAGTTTCTTGTGGGTTCTTCTTCTTTCATGGTGCTTTACGTCCACAGAAACCATAAGGACGGGAACTTGCGATTCTTGTGATTTGAATATCTGTACTTATTGTTTTCCGCTTGAGGT
>JABMCL010002073.1:1590000-1595000 GCA_018857735.1 Alviniconcha marisindica
CCGTAATAGTGCTTATGGTCTCTGTGGACGTAAAGCAGCCTTGAACTTGAACTGTCGGAGCTCAGGAGTTGTGTGAAAGTCGAGGTGGCCGTCCTGGGCTCCCCGTCCCTAATAGTGTTTATGGTCTCTGTGGACGTAAAGCAACCTTGAACTTGAATGCCATGAGAGCTCAGGAGCTGTGTCAAAGTTGAGGTGGCCATCGGCCTGGGATCCACGACCCTAATAGTGCTTATGGTCTCTGTGGACGTAAAGCAACACTGAACTTGAATGTCAGCAGAGCTCAGGAGCTGTGTCAAAGTTGAGGTGGCCATCCTGGGATCCACGCCCCTAATAGTTATTATGGTCTCTGTGGACGTAAAGCAACAGTGAACTTGAACGTGTCTGAAAGAACGCGAGATATAGGTCAGATCCTGTTCTTAAATCGAGAGTCTTTAGGCTTTATGTCTTGTAAGTTGTATAGATGGGTAGGCATACTAATGACATACTTAGCTATCACCCACTTTCATTCCATCCACCCCTATATATACTCTCATACATATACCGCCCCCCCCCCCCCCCCCACACACACTCTGATGTGAAATACAAAAACAAAAACAAAACTCACATACGTAATTGAAAGTAAATTACCAATAGGTCACGTTTCTTAAATGAATCAACGAACAGTAATAGATAGCTTTGTTCTAAAGCAATCGTTTTCCTGAACCAATGACCAAACTTACTCGCCTTTGCAAGGGCACCCGTCTTCTTCATGAAATCGATCACTATACTGACTATCGGAGCTATGTTCATTTTGCATTGGCTGTAATAAACAGACCTCTACCCCCAACAACCACACACACACACACCACAAACTTTGTTGGCGTTTACAAAAAAAATGTTTTGGGAACCCCTTCACCTTGTTGGCATAGTGTCGTTTGGAAAATGTGGTCGCTGATGCCCTTTACTCGGCTAACTACTCAGATGTTAGCAGACGATAACTCTGACTGGGCATGCGCTCTAGAGATCTGTAAATGGCATCTTCCCCGTCAACATGTGTTGCCTCTCGATTACTGTACAAGGTTGTAACAAGTGAAGTTTGTAGTCTAACCAACGACACAGAAAACTGCTCTCTATGTTTGCCGAAGCGATACTTGGTCCGGCATATAAAATCAAACTCCTGAATGTCACCTGGTAGATTTCAAAGACGAGGACGTCGCCTCACTTTTGTTGAACCATACGGCGATCCGTGTGTATCTGTTTATAGATAGATCTGTCGGCGGTACGTCAATGAGTGGGCGGAGCTTTCTCTGCCTTGGTGACATGTTAATAAATTAAAGGAACACGACTCTAAAAACGTCCACTGGCCATCTTTATCAACTGTCTCCCAACACGGCCGAAAGGTTAACATGTTGTTTTTAACAGGCCGAAAGGTTGCTATGGTGTGTGTGTGTGTGTGTGTGTGTGTGTGTGTGTGTGTGTGTGTGTGTGTGTGTGTGTGTGTGTGTGTGTTTTAGTTGACATTGTCTGCAGGGCTATGCTTTATTGGAACCATCCACAAGAACAACGACTCGTTCTGACCGGAACTGTCTTCCTGTGGCCTCGGGGTCAGCCAGTGACGCGTAGCAGAATCAGCATGGGTTGAGAATCGAATCAAATCGTGCTGCCCCAGTTTACGGACGTGCCCAGAAAAAATCGATTTCCGGTCCTGAGCCGATCTTCTTCAGCTGGCTCATGAGACTTGTGAACGAGATTGGTCCCTACTGTGGTCCTCTCATCCTGATTCCACCAAGTGGGCCGTCTAGTATTACCGCTAATACTGTGGTATGCTGGGGGACCGGGAGCGCTTCCTAGCCATCACAGGGCCTACTTTCAGAGCACTGGAGCTGTGTGAAAGTCGAGGTGGACGTACTGGGCTCCCCGTCCCTAATAAGCCTCATGGTGTCTGTGGACGTAGAGCAACATTGAATCAATCAATTTGGACAGTAGCCTACCGAAGGCGAGCCAGAGACTGACTGGTTGCCGTCAAGAACGTGATCTAGTGATGGAGTGCTACAGGTACCAGTACCAGAGACTATGTAGACAGTCCGACTCCTTTTTGCTGTAGCGTAGGTCTGACACTATTTCATCACTACTATTTTCTAGGGTCAGGCTGTGTGTACGGGTTTACAGCCGATTCTCTTTTTTGGTACCAGCAATTTCGGCGTTGCGTAGGTCTGACATTTTTTCACGACTACTATTTTCTAGGGTCAGGCTGTAAACCCGTACACATAGCGGGTTTACACAGCGGGACGTACTGGGCTCCCCGTCCCTAAGAAGCCTCATGGTGTCTGTGGACGTAGAGCAACATTGAATCAATCAATTTGAACAGTAGCCTACCGAAGGCGAGCCAGAGACTGACTGGTTGCCGTCAAGAACGTGATCTAGTGATGGAGTGCCACAGGTACCAGTACCAGAGACTATGCAGACAGTCCGACTCCTTTTTGCTGTAGCGTAGGTCTGACACTATTTCACCACTACTATTTTCTAGGGTCAGGCTGTGTGTACGGGTTTACAGCCGGTTCTTTTTTTGGTACCAGAAATTTCGGCGTTGCGTAGGTCTGACATTTTTTCACGACTACTATTTTCTAGGGTCAGGCTGTGTACGGGTTTACAGCCGGGTTTTTGTGTGTGTTTTTTTGGTACCAGAAATTTTGGCGTTGTGTAGGTCTGACACTTTTTAACGGCTAATATTTTCTGGGGGTCAGGCTGTGTGTACGAGTTTACAGCCGATTTTTTTTCGGTACCAGAAATTTCGGCGTTCCGTAGCTCTGACACTTTTTCACGTGTATTTTCTAGGGTCAGGCTGTGTGTACGGGTTTACAGCCGATTCCTTTTTAGGTACCAGAAATTTCGGCGTTTTCCTTTTCAGTGGCAGGCATGCACGCACTACTGGTGGGGACTCTCAGCTTGTGACAGAGTGAGCTCTTTCTCGTAAACGGATCTTTGCCAGCAGAAAAGCAGCTGTCTTGCAACACATCACCATTTCTGTAGTGGAGCTGTTCCCTGGTGCGTGTCTGCTGTCTTCTCCTTGACTAGCTCCAGTACTGCCGTTGCTGTTGTTGATGTCAGTAAAGTGGTGTAACTTCTAATCATCTTGGGTGTGTGTGTGTGTTGGGGGGGTGGGGGGGGGGGGGTGGGGGGGGGGGGTAAGCAAACACGAGTATTCGCTAGAATGTTGTTGTTGTTGTTGTTTGTCATTACGTGGAAGGCGTTTCTGTTGTGGTGGAGTCATATTATTAAAAATTCAGATCGTGGAAGGGTGTGAACTTTTTTTACTTGACTCGAACAGGAATCTTTCCAACAGGAGAACACAGCTGGAGGGAGAAGGGGCGGAAGAGAGTGGGGATTGTTTTTACTGTTGTTGTTGTTGTTTGAGTCATGCAACATCTGATCATAGTTGGGGTAGGTGGCTGAATCTGTCACTGAAACGAACACGAATATATTTTCCCCTAGCGGAAAAGAAGTTGTCAACACATGAAAATTGTTTCTCTTGCTGTGTAGTCGTGTAACATCGGGTCAAGGCAAGGGATGAAATGCGGATTCAACAGGAACAGATCTTGGCTGCAGCAGAATTAAAGCAGCTGTCATCAGCAGGAGGGTGTTTTGTTGTGGAGCCACGGAACGTTGAATGATGTGGTCCAGAACAAAACACCCTTCTCCGCAGTGCCGACAACTGTTAAATATTTGATCAGTCTGGGAGAAGGGGGGCGGTTGGAGGGTAAAGGGGGGAGGGGTGGGGGTGGGGGTCGCGGACAGCCACGACCCCTTTTCCTTCTGAACAGGTCAACAAAGAGACAACAATCTCTGGTGTCAGCAGGTGCGAAATGATTTATTGTTGTCGTTGTGGAGTCATCTGATCACTGGAGGTGGTGAAGAGGTGGGGATTTTTGTTTTTGTTTTGTTTGTTTGTTTAGTTTTAGTTTTAGTTTGTTGTTTTTCCCGGCACAAAGCATATAATTAGACACAAATTTTGTTAGCGCGAGGAAAGTGTACGTTAGGGGGTCGTGATAGTCACAGGAGAAGGTGGGGAAGGGGCATCAGTATTGTCCGATGTATCGGACTGTTGTCAGGGTCGTATGCATCAACATCTGTGGGTACTGTATGTAGTCGCTAAGGTTGCCTACAGTTCATGACAGGCATTTGTTTTTTGTTTTTTTGAGAGGTGATGGGTGGGTGGGGATTCTAGGGTGTTGTTGGTGTAAACAAATTGTGTGTTTTTTTTAATTAAATAAAGCATACCAGCAGACAATAACAGTAGTTTTGCGAGCGCCAAACAAGCAACCTTATATGAGACACTCAAAATGACAAATATATGATGTGGTGGGTAGGCTAATACAAGAGAGCGAGAGAGAGAGAGAGAGAGAGGAGGGGGGGGGGGGGGGGGGGGGTAGGGAGGAAAATGGGTGTTATATGCTGTTCAGTAAATGCTTGGACTGTTTGCCTGAACTATATGACCGTGTGTGTGTGTGTGTGTGTGTGTGTGTGTGTGTGTGTGTGTGTGTGTGTGTGTGTGTGTGTGTGTGTTTCTGCACATTTGTAGGAACTCTTTCAAACTGCCTTAATCAATTGCTTATTCGTACTTATATCTGTATGTGGTATAGTCGTGCTTATTTGTGTTTGTAGTATAGCAAGGACTGGCTGTTAGTTAGGTCCAAATAGACCTAACGCTACTATCCTTGAGTATTGAAGTTTTCGAGTTCGGGTTCGGGTTGGAGTTCGAATTCTCTCTTTCTCTGTCTGTCTCTGACTATGTCTGTGTCCCTGTCTCTGTCTGTCTGTCTGTCTGTCTGTCTGTCTGTCTGTCTGTCTGTCTTCTTCTCTCTCTCTCTCTCTCTCTCTCTCTCTCTCTCTCTCTCTCTCTCTCTCTCTCTCTCTCTCTCTCTCTCTTTCTTTGCACTGCCGTATATTTCTGTTTGGAATTAATGCATGTTCTGGTTACTGAGATTACATGCAAAGGAAATTGTACCCGTAACTATGATAGC